>ML856581.1:7499-35412 GCA_009831015.1 Picea engelmannii
ACCTGCGTCATAGATCTGGGTGCATAGATCTTGGTTGGTCAGATCTGTTCGTTGCTTACCACTCATATGGGAACCCCCCCCCTCTGTTGAAGGTAGAATGTCAAGGGGGGTCCATAATTGAACCTTGGTCATAGATCTGGGCATGCAGATATCAACCGCTCATACCTACATGCCTCTTAAAATAAAGTGCTCAATCACAAAACTTAGGATAAGTGGGTTTTTGCACACTTCTTGTTATTCGTTTTCCATGGTGTCCATTCTGGAGGAAGAACACCCTCTTTACCAACATATGTGATAACATTAGGCTCCACRGGGGATAGATCCATCCCTGCGAGGATCTAATAACTTTTTTTAGCTTCAGTGCCTTACTATTGGGCTATGGAGTCATTTATTAAAACCAAAGAGACAAACATGAAAAAATTATTTACAAATACAAGAAAGCCACTTATGGCTCAGGTAAAACATTTCTTCAGGAAATGTCCATTCACAGGGCCATTAAAAACTTCTTCGCCCTTCAAGTCCTACAACTTGTAAGTATTGTTTGAAAATACTTTATAGATCATGAAAGGCTCGATCCATAGGGCTTCAAACTTGCTATGATTTCCTCTGTCTTTCCTGGGTGAATCCCATTTAAGAACTAGATCTCCCAACTAGAAATATTATTTTCTTTCCTTTCTGTCAAAATCTTGCTTGATCCTTTGTTGACGGTCATGAGCTTTATCTATCACCTACTCTTGGGCTTGCTAGAATTCCACCGGTTGATGAATCCTTCTGATCATATCATTAGGCTCTCCTTGATAATCCTGAAAGAATTTTTCTATAGGTAGAGCCAGTTGAGAAGGGAAAACAATTGATGTTCCATAAATAAGTTGGAAAGGGGAGATACCTATGGATATTTTTGTTGTCACTCGATCAACCCACAAAGTGAATTTGAGCTTTGAATCCTATTCCTTCTAGAGTGGCATGTGGTGATGATGTGGGGGAAGATGTGAGGCTACGGTAGAAAATGAGACGGGGCCATCTTCTAGGGAGGACATGAGCGGCAGGACATTTGGTGAGAGATGATAGGCGGGAGTGGGAGAGGAGGATGTGATGGGTGGATGTGAGAGACAGATGTCAGCAAGAGGCGGGAGCGGTAAGAGGAGGAGGTAAGATTTGTTAGGTGGGGGGGGGTCCCACATCACGAGGGGGCACCACAATAGCAAGGGACCCATATTCAAAACCACCCATATCGAACCCCCCCCCATGTTAAATGTAGAAATTCAAGGGGGGTCCAAAATTGAACCTTGGCTGTAGATCTGGGTGCACAGATCTTAGTCACTCAGACGTATGCGCCTCTTAAAATAAAGCGCCCGATCACAAAACTTAGGATAAGTGTGTTTTTGCACACTTCTTTTCATTCTTTTTCCATGGTGTCCATTCTGGAGTAAGAACACCCTCTTTACCAACATATGTGATAACACACTATTCTATCAGGTTGGGTAAAACCATTTCAACTCATGAAACTTTCCCAAGTGTCCTTTCTTTGTGACAGGTGCGATAGCAACAAGATTTTTATAAGCCCGTGAAGAAAGAGTCTTGACAGAGCGTTCATGCTCTATCTCTTATAGCGTTTTTAAATTTTATATAGGCTCATTAACAAGTAGAATGACATGTTCAATTTAAACCCTATGAATAACATCAACAGTCGTATGTGGTTGAAAAACACCAAACCCTACCTACCCTCGCAGGTTATAAACTATTTCAAAATCAAAATAAGGTGTTTCCATCGAGGTTTCAGAAGGTTAATAGGAATACCTTTAGGGCAACAGGGAGACTCGCGAGAGACCAAGAACCAGCTCCATGCAACATCCTCCAGTTTGGCATTTTTAAACCACTTTTCTCCTTCCTGTGGGAGTCTTGTTGCTTGGGCTACAGATTCCTCTATAACCTCCAATTGCACACCCCCGACCTTGGCTCTAAATCCATTGAATTTTTTCACAAAGGCTTGTGCGACCACAAGGTTGTAACCTTTGAATTTCCCGAGGAAGATATCCCAACCATGAGCCTTCAAATCATCTATGGAATCATCGTGGGCAAGAAGGGCTTGACAACCATTCGGTTCGATTCGAACCACAAGGGCCATGGCCACTGTGAAATAGACACAATAGATATCACAGGAGGGAGGCTTAGGCTTCCAATAAACGAGTAGCATAGATAGGTCTTTGAAAATTAAAAGGGCCCAATACCTACGAAGATTGGAGATTGTCATGCTAGATAAAATGAGTTTGGAAAAATGAAAAACCAGAAGGCAGGTAGAACTATGAGCCATTACCCATAATGAATATCAAACCCTCAACTACTATTGAATTCCAATTCGGATAATGAATGGGTTCATTAATGCACAGGACAATAGGGTGAGGTGTAGTTGTGGGTACATCATACCTGTACCAAGCGACATGAGAGTTGATATGACTCTTGAGAGCATGAAACACATATCAAATGTTAATCTAATGTTTTGCGTATTCATACATTTCAAAAATTAGAACCAAACTATCAAGTATAGAATCGATTAAGTCATGATACGCATAATACATAAAAATTGTGGAAGTGAATTAATCAATGGGTTCGAAGCTTAGCAGCATATGGATTTCCTCAAGGTGTAGTTTCTATGGTAAAATGAAATAAGAAAAACACAAACTGCAGAATAATTACCCAAGCGAAGTTCTTGTTTGAATTTCATGCTTACAGTCATGAATTTTAAACAAAACAAACGAAAAACTCATAAGATAAGTTTATCCCAATCATCGCCTCGAAACCTAGAAAACATAAGTGTTTATAAATTTAAGGAGGTGGCAGCTATAGAAATATATAATCACTTTGTGATGATTTTAATTGTGATAAAAAACGACAGAATTGGTGGTTGCGAACATGATTCAATCAAAGCCATGTAAGTGTATAAGGTGGAACAGGGTAAGTATTTGGGCATGAGGTTCATGTAATAACAGGGAAATGTAAAGTATTACTTGTGGGTGCCTTTGTAGAGGGATATTGGCACCTTGTCATAAATTCAATTATTTCCTAGCCCATTCATTGCCTTTTTATTCTTATCTTTATTTCTTTTGATCTTTTGCTTCCAAGGGAAAAGTTGAGGGCCATTGTCCTTGATTGATGACTAGAGGTGACAACGTTATCCACAAAAATGAGAAGTCTGGCTCGAGATGAGACCCCTGTTAGGCTAATTAATTGTTGTAACAAAGTCCCACATAAATGTCACCGTGTTCGTAAACTGATGAACTACAAGCACATTATGTGCAGACAAATGACATAAATGTATCATAATTTGTCTTTCAAGGAGAAAGAGAACTAGGTAACCTACCAATCATGCATGAGCATAAGCAAAGCAACCACTAATACACAAAGATAATCAATAACCAAGCTAAGGAATCAACTAATTAAACTCTATTCTATGTGTGAAAAGCAATCAACTATTTCTCAGTGCAAGAGAGAAATAAGAAATAAATAAAAATATAATAGCAATTACTCAGGAATATGTCTATATCAGTCAACAATATGGATCCACTCAAGTCTCCATGTAATCGTGTTACTGATCTAAAATAAGACTAATTAGCTTGAGATTAATTCCTAATGACTAATCCTATTCTTAACCTAAAATGCTTACTTCACAACAAGCATGACAGACTACATGGTACTACTACATTCTTACCCAGAAACAACAAATCGATAAGTAGGGGAATGAATATGAATGAGTCTTTCCACAAATATTGACACTTCAATTGGTGGGTGAAGAAACAAGATAACAATACTTTGTAAATAAAACTTACAGCTACCAGTAAGGAATGTAAACACACAGTTTGCACTCTATTGAAACTAAACTTGAATGTAAACACACAGTATGCACTCTATTAAAACTAAACTATTTTCCCCTGAAATATCATCTCTCTTTTTCTACAACACCTCTAGAGGTCACACCACACTCAACAACAAAATAACTCAAATCCCATAGATAAAATCCTATTAGTAACTTGAGATCCTATGCTCTGAATACCACATTGTTTGAAGATAGCAACTAAATCCTCTGTAGATACAATCTATTCTTCCAACAGTCAAAGATTAATTAAAGTTTCTTGATATGTGACAATATAATCACAAAACTTCTATCTATACTTGATATTAATTCTTCTTATCTAGGATAAGCAATTAAGTAGCTTATCTTAAGAAGATGGAAGTTACAGTGTGATCATGCCTCTCATTACAGATCTTAGAATTTGCTCATAAACCAATCTTCATTAATCCAAAGTCAACACTTTATCTATTTCATTACAAATCCATGTTGTCACACAAGCAATGGGTAATTTCAAGATCTTAGTTCAATTTATTCATTGTATCAGGTGAGCTCTTAGCTTTATTCATAATTTGTGTGAACCATTTAGATTAGATATTTGTGGTCAAGATTTTACAGAAAAGAGATATGCTTTGGTGAAATGAAAATATGTAATCATTCATTCACAAATCTATCTTTCCATATGAAAAACTTTCCATTGTGCTAAGCGAAGTTTGGTTTACAACCTACGAGAAATCCCTAGTGGGTAAAGAACACACAAAACTGATGCAGGAGCATCTCTCCACATCATCCAGCCAACCACGTCAGCGAATTCAAATTGCATGTTGAAGAGAGGCACAGTCCTCATTTAAAATTTGAATGAATGTAATTAAATTTTTTAGGCTGTTGAGCCGTGAAGTCGTGCCTTTGCACAGGTTGTAGGTAGATAGGCCTTTAATGTTTTGTAAGGCTAAGATCTAGATCCGATTTGTGGACTAGACAACCCATTCAATTCCATTGAATAGGGTAGGTAGATCAAAGGGAAGAGCTTGAAGAGCCCCCTCAGGTAAAAGATCTTTTGGGGTCTCATTTTGTAGGAGTTAACATAGAGAAGAGAAGAGAAGAGCTGAGACCTTGTTATAGGCCATGCTCAGGAACACCTTGTACAAACAGGCATTTTCCATTTAATACAAACGACAGTTTTTCCTGCATATTTCCTGTGTTGAATGAATGTCTATGTGTGTTCAAATTATGCTATGAATGTATGTTGTAGTTTTGCATTTGCAGGTGTGTGTTTTGTTTCAGGCTTGAGAGGTCTTTGAGGCTTCACACCATGAGGGTGTGACAGAACACCACGGGTTCTGATAGCCATGCACAGAGGGCGCATTTCTAAATTCTGTGGGTTCAGAAAGAGGCATGCAAGGTGGGCACATAAGCTGAAATCATCAACTCAGGAGGAAGACCTCAAGGTTGCTGAACACCTTGGAGGTAGGGCTATGAAGAAGAAAATATTTGCAGATGTAATCTCTGAGGAGTTCTGTGAAGCTCTGCCAGGTGGGCATTGAGTAGGTGCAAGGGAGTGCACAAGAGAACTCTGTTGTAAGTTCTTAAGAAGTCAAAATCACTGAGGATTCTTGACACTCTTCTAGGTGGGCATTGAGTAGGTGTGCATATAGGCACAAGAGGAGAAAAGAACTACTTGACTTATTGAATTAGTAGAAGAGTCTAAGAAGAAGGATCATCGCAGGGTTGTTGAACACCCTGAAACTCTCAGCAAAAGGTTTCTTGAGCAGAGGGATAGCCAGGAGGGCATCTGAATTCTCCATCTGAGGGAGAAAGGAAAAAAGGACTTAGTTCCTTAGAGATCTGAGTTTGTGAGTAAGCTCAGAAGGGATAGCACCTCGTGCATGCAGAGACTCTACAAGGAGTGCAGGAGTCATGGAAACCTCTTAAGGTTCCAGAGAAGGTCAAGCTCAGAAGGGCGAGTGCTTTTATGCACAAAGCCGTAGATGCAAGGAGTGCAGAGGCTACAAAATTCCTTGAAGAGTTCAGATTTTTTAGAGCTCGGGAGGAGCAATAGATACCGTTGGATCAACCGAGAAGATATGGTCTTTTGAAGATTTCACGTTCAGGGAGCAGCAAGAGAAGAACATAAGCGAGAGGATCTGAACCGTCAAATCTTGAGTAAAGAACCCGACAGCCATCCGATCTGTCGAGAGTTACCCAAGGTTTAAACCCTTGCAGGCGGAAGCGAAAGTCCCGAAAGGGTGAAATAATCTGAGTCGTCCATTTGAGGAGGACAGGTGGCAGATATCAAGGGATCTCGCGAACTCAGAGGTTTGCAAGGTGAGAGCCCAAAGGTTGGGTGCTCCAAGTCGCGAGTGGAAAAATGGAGAGAAGATCGAGACCATCCATCTGAGGAGGACAGGTGGTAGAGATCTAGGGATCTCGTGAACTCGAAGGTTCGCAAGGTGAGAGTCCAGGATTTGGGTGCTCTAAGTCACGAGTGGCAAAGTCACGAGAGAATCACAGTCGTCCATCTAAGGAGGATAGGTGGCAGCAAGCGCAAAGTTGGCAAAGTGCCGAGAGCTGAGGCTCGTGTGGACACGCAGAAGAATCACAAGGTGGGCCCATGGAATAGACAGGTGGACATGCATTGTTCATTTAAGGAGTCAACAGTCCATTGACTTCTTGGGTCTTGGGGATTCGCGAGACAAAAGAACAGGAGTTCAACCTTTGAACTCATGAAGTGGCAAGAAGCGAGAAGCACTAGTGGGAAGCCTAGCTGGTGGTCACACGTGGAGGGCGCTGACAAGGGAAGGAGTTATACCTATCTCGCGATCTTGGATATCATGGGATTGGATAGGAGAAGTTGAGAGCTTCGACTCGCGAACTCGCAAGATCACGATATTTCGACAAGATACCTTGGGTTAGGCCCGTGGTCATAGCGCTGTGGTCACTTGGGAAAGGTGGAGCTCGCGCCTAGTGTTGTACATACAGGGGAGCTTCCCGAAGGACCTGTGGATCGATTCAGAAGAGATTCTAGCAGGGAGTCGAAGGAGCCACTTAGGCTCATGAAATAGAGCGAACCATCCTTAAAACTAGGAGGTCGCGCAGAGACTTTGTTGAGGCAGAGGTGGCATCTGCGTCAATTTTGGTATCAAAGTGAGAACTCTGTTTGTATATTTCAAGCAGAGGGAGAAGGAAAAAGAGGATAGAGTACTAAGGACTCTTTAGAGGAGTGTTTATAGGTAGGCAACAGTCCATAGACAGTCAGGAGGGCTGTGGAAGAGGCTGGAAACACTCAAAGTTTCAGAGTGACAGCAACAGATTTACCAGCAGGGAAAATAGACAGCGAGATGGCTAAAAGATAGTGTAAGCTGTTAAAATGGTGGTTGAGGCCTGCTGAAAACCTCAACAAACCAGAGAAAAGGGTTCAGGTATGTGATCCAGAGACTGGGAGAAGTCTCAGTAGTAAGGATGAATTCGAATCAGCTGAAGATCTCAAGCACTGCTAGGAGGGCAGAGAAGAAATTCCTAATTTCCAGGTGGGCAAAGGGTTGATATCACTGTGGAATCTCACAGACTATCATGAGGACAACTAGGGAATTTCACAGTGCCAGATGGGCAATGAATCGAGATCACTGTGGGATCTCATAGATTGCCAGGAGGGCAGTGGAAAATTTCCAATTTTTCAGGTGGGAAAGGGAACAAAGATGGGATCATTTGATCTCATAGACTGCCAAGAGGGCAGCAAGGAAATCCCATATTGCTAGGTGGGCAGGGATGAGAAGAAGAGACTATCTGAGGGTCTCACAAACTCAGAGGTGATTTTGGATCAGCAGATGCATCTGACAGAAGAGGAAAATCAATAGAATCTTCTAATGATTGGGGGAATTCAGGTATTCCTACCACATAGCCTAGAGGAGGCAGAGTTATGTGTTGCGGAGGCAGCAGCAACAGAAGCAGTATAGTCAGCTGAGACTATCAGGGAAGAATTGGAGCAGACTTGGGAAGTTGCCCAAGAAGAAAAGGAGAATGAGCATTCTGAGGAGTTTCTCAATGCTTTCAGCCAGGAAACTGAGGAAACTGCAATGAGTGCAGGAGTCGTGGAAACCTCTTAAGGTTCCAGAGAATGTCAAGCTCAGGAGGGCGAGTGATTTTACACACAAAATTGTAGCTGCAAGGAGTGCAGAGGCTACATAATTCCTTGAAGAGTTCAGAGTTGTTAGAGCTCGAGAGGAGAAATAGATGTCGTTGGATCAGTCGAGAAGATCTGGATTGTTGAAGATTTCACATCCAGGGAGCAGTAGGAGAAGCTCACAGGCGAGAGGATCTGAATCGTCAGATCTTGAGCAAAGAACCCGATAGCCGTCGGATATGTCAAGAGTTGCCCAAGGTTTAAACCCTTGCAGGCAAAAGTGAAAGTCCCAGAAGGGTGAAAGAATCTGAGCCATCCATCTGAGGAGGACAGGTGGCAGAGATCAAGGGATCTCACGAACTCGGAGGTTCGCAAGGTGAGAGCCCAAAGGTTGGGTGCTCCAAGTCGTGAGTGGTGAAGTGGTGAGAAGATCGGGACCGTCCATCTGAGGAGGACAAGTGGTAGAGATCTAGGGATCTCGCGAATTTGGAGGTTCACAAGGTGAGAGTCTAGGATTTGGGTGCTCTAAGTCACGAGTGGCGAAGTCACGAGAGAATCGCAACTGTCCATATGAGGAGGATAGGTGGTAGAAATCGCGGAGTCGGTGAAGTGTTGAGAGTTGAGGCTCATGTGGACATGCGACAAAATCACAAGGTGGGCTCGTGGAATAGATAGGCAGACACATGTTGTTCATTGAAGGAGTCAACACTCTGTTGACTTCTCATGTGTCAGGGATTCGCGAGACAAAAGCAAGGGACTTCAACCTTTGACCTCACAAAGTGGCGAGAAGTGATAAGCACTAGTGGGAAGCCTAGCTGGTGGTCACGCGCGGAGGGCACTGGCAAGGGAAGGAGTTATACCCATCTCGCGATCTCAGATATCATGGGATTGGATAGGAGGAGTTGAGAGCTTCGACTCATGAACTCGTGAGATCGTGAGATTTCGACAAGAGACCTTGGGTTAGGCTCGTGTTCATAGCGTTATGGTAGCTTGGGAATGGTGGAGCTTGCGCCTAGTGTTGTACACACAGGGGAGCTTCCCGAAGGACCTGTGGATTGATTTAGAAGAGATTCCAGCAGGGAGTCGAAGGAGCCACTTAGGCTCATGAAATAGAGTGAATGATCCTTAAGACCGAGAGGTTGTGTAGAGACTCTGCCAAGGCAGAGGTGGC
This sequence comes from Picea engelmannii, assembly GCA_009831015.1. Classification (NCBI taxonomy): domain Eukaryota; kingdom Viridiplantae; phylum Streptophyta; class Pinopsida; order Pinales; family Pinaceae; genus Picea; species Picea engelmannii. The sequence continues at coordinate 16,635 of ML856581.1, forward strand.
ATCTACGCCAGTTTTGGTATCAGAGCGAGAACTCTGTTTGTATATTTCAAGCAGAGGGGGATGGAAAAAGAGGACAGAGTACTGAGGACTCTGTAGAGGAGTGTTTACAGATAGGCAATAGTCCATAGACAGTCAGGAGGGTTGTGGAAGAGGCTGGAAACACTCAAGGTTTTAAAGTGACAGTAGCAGATTTACCAGCAGGTAAAATATATAGTGAGATGGCTAAAAGATAGTGTAAGATGTTAAAATGGTGTTTGAGGCCTGCTAAAAACCTCAACAGACTAGAGAAAAGGGTTTAGGTATGTGATCCAAAGACTGGGAGAAGTCTCAGTAGTAAGGATGAATTCGGATTAGTTGAAGATCTCAAGCACTACCAGGAGGGTAGAGAAGAAATTCCTAATTGCCAGGTGGACAAAGGGTTGAGATCACTGTGAGATATCACAGACTTTCATGAGGACAGCCAGGGAATTTCACAGTGCCATATGGGAAATGAATCAATATCGTTGTGGGATCTCATAGATTGCCAGGAGGGCAGCGAAAAATTTCCAAATTTCCAGGTGGGCAAGGGAACAAAGATGGGATCATTTGATCTCATAGACTGCCAAGAGGGCAGCAGGGAAATCCCATATTTCCAGGTGGGAAGGGATGGGCAGAAGAGACTATCTGAGGGTCTCAAAAAATCAGAGGTGAGTTTGGATCAGTATATGTAGCTGACAGAAGAGGAAAATTAGGAGAATCTTCTAATGATTAGGGGAATTCAGGTATTCCTACCACATATCCTAGAGGAGGCAGAGATCTTTGTTACAGAGGCAGCAACAATAGAAGCAGTACAATCAGTTGAGATTGTCAGGGAAGAATTGGAGTAGACTTGGGAAGCTACCCAAGAAGAAAAAGAGAATGAGCATTCGGAGGAGTGTCTCAATGCTTTCAGCTAGGAAGCTGAGGAAGCTACAACACTGGAGCTGGCAGTAGAAGAAGATGAAGAGTAGGCAGAGAGATTACTCACTCCATGGGAGATGGAACTAGAGATGCTGGAGGATTGGCTGAACAATCCAGAGCCAGCAAGAGAACTAGAATAAGTTGAGTTGTCAGTGAAGGTGACTGAACAACAGGTCAGTCAAGAGAAGACTGTAGAGATGGACTTTGTAGCAAGATGGCAATTTGAGGCCACAGATGATGAAGATGGCATGGGAGATCATGATGATATGTCCAATTACAGAAAATTTTTGCAGCTGAGGAGACTGCAATAGCAGAGCCAGCCACTGGAGCAGCTGGATGAAGTGATCGATATGATCAAGAAGTTGATGATCAGATCAGCAGAGATTGCCAATGGGGAGAAGTTGAGCAGAGAAGAAGAAAAAGAAGTAGCAGCAGGGAAATGGAGCAGATGAACAACTCCAGAAATTTGCTTGGGATCCAGGAGGATTTCAACAGCTGAGATGGGGACCTCATGAGTAGGAGCTCATGAATTTTGCAGCTGAGGAGTATGATGCAGGAGCATCTCTCCACGTCAACCAACCAGCCACATCAGCAAATTCAAATTGCGTGTTGAAGAGAGGCGCAGTCCTCATTTAAAATTTGAATGAATGCAATTAAATGTTTTAGGTTGTTGAGCCGTGAAGTCGTTCCTTTGCGCAGGCTGTAGGTAGATAGGCCTTTAATGTTTTGTAAGGCTGAGACATAGATCTGATTTGTGGACTAGACAACCCATTCAATGCCATTGAATAGGTTAGGTAGATTGGAGGGAAGAGCTCGAAGAGCCCCCTCAGGTAAAAGATATTTTGGGGTCTCATTTTGTAGGAGTTAACATAGAGAAGAGAAGAGAAGAGCCGAGACCTTGTTATAGGCCATGCTCAGAAACACCTTGTACAAATAGGCATTTGCCATTTAATACAAACAACATTTTTTCCTGCATATTTCCTTTGTTGAATGAATGTCTATGTGTGTTCAAATTATGCTGTGAATGTATGTTGTAGTTTTTCATTTGCAGGGGTGTGTTTGGTATCAATCTTGAGAGGTCTTTGAGGCTTCAAACCATGAGGCTGTGACATAATGTTGCGGGTTCTGATAGTCATGCACAGAGGGCACATTTCTAAATTCTGTGGGTTCAGACAAAGGCATACCAGGTGGGCACAAAAGCTAAAATCATCAACTCAGGAGGAAGACCTCAAGGTTGTTGAACACCTTGGAGGCAGAGTTGTGAAGAAGAACACAGTTGAAAATAGAATCTCTAAGGAGATCTATGAAGCTCTGCCAAGTGAGAATTGTGTAGGTGCAAGGGAGTGCACAAGAGAACTCTGTTGTAAGTTCTTAAGAAGTCAGAATCACTGAGGATTCTTAACACTCTGCCAAGTGGGCATTGAGTAGGTGTGCAGACAGGCACAAGAGGAGAAAAGAAATCCTTAAGTTTTGGAATTAGTATAAGAGTCCAAGAAGAAGGATCTTTGCAGGGTTTTTGAACACCCTGAAACTCTCAGCAAAAGGTTGCTTGAGCAGAGGGATAGCCAGGAGGGCATTTGAATTCTCCATCTGAGGGAGAAAGGAAAAAGGGACTTAGTTCCTTAGAGATCTGAGTTCATGAGGAAGCTCAGAAGGGATAGCACCTCGTGCGTGTAGAGACTCTAAAAGGAGTGCAGGAGTCATGGAAACCTCTTAAGGTTCTAGAGAAGGTCAAGCTCAGGAGGGCGAGTGATTTTATGCACAAAGCCGTAGATGTAAGGAGTGCAGAGGCTACAAAATTCCTTGAAGAATTCAAAGTTTTTAGAGCTCGGGAGGAGCAATAGATGTCGTTGGATCAATCGAGAAGATCTGGACTATTGAAGATTTCACGTCCAGGGAGTAGTAGGAGAAGCCCACAGGCGAGAGGATATGAACAGTCAGATCTTGAGTGAAGAACCCAACAGCTGTCGGATCTGTCGAGAGTTACCTGAGGTTTAAGCCCTCATAGGCAGAAGCGAAAGTCCCGAAAGGGCGAAAGAATCTGAGTCGTCCTTCTGAGGAGGACAGGTGGTAGAGATCAAGGGATCTCGCGAACTTGGAGGTTCACAAGGTGAGAGCCCAAAGTTTGGGTGCTCCATGTCGCGAGTGGCGAAGTGGAGAGAATATTGGGACTGTCCATCTGAGGAGGACAGGTGGCAGATATCTAGGGATCTCGCAAACTCGAAGGTTTGCAAGGTGAGAGTCTAGGATTTGGGTGCTCTAAGTCATGAGTGGCAAAGTCACGAGAGAATCACAGCCATCCATCTAAGGAGGACAGTTGGCAGCAATCACGGAGTCGATGAAGTGCTGAATGCCGAGGCTTGTGTGGACACACGGCAGAATCACAAGGTGGGCTCGTGGAATAGACAGGCGGACACACGTATTTCATTGAAGGAGTCAACACTCCGTTGACTTCTCAGGTCTCATGGATTCGCGAGAAAAAAACACAGGAGTTCAACCTTTGAACTCACGAAGTGACGAGAAGCGAGAAGCACTAGTGGGAAGCTTGGTTGGTGGTCATGTGTGGAGGGCGCTGACAAGGGAAGGAGTTATACCCGTCTCATGATCTTGGATATCACAGGATTGGACAGGAGGAGTCGAGAGCTTCGACTCGCGAACTCGCAAGATCGAGAGATTTCAACAAGAGACCTTGGGTTAGGCCCGTGGTCATAGCGTTGTGGTCGCTTGGGAAAGGTGGAGCTTGTGCCTAGTGTCATTTGCACAGGGGAGCTTCCCGAAGGACATGTGGATCGATTTAGAAGAGATTCCAGCAGGGAGTCGATGGAGCCACTTAGGCTCATGAAATAGAGTGAACGATCCTTAAGACCAGGAGCTCACGCAGAGACTCTGTCGAGGCAGAGGTGGCGTCTGTGTCAAAAAATCAAACAAAACCTATGGTTTAAATATCTCTCCACACAAATCCATCTAGGAACGCAGATACAACAAAATAAAGAGAGAATAGTATACAAATAACTCAAATTACCAGGGGAGCTGGGCCCACGCCTTCCCAAGTAGTGAGTAAAAATGATTAATTAACTCACCAAGTTGTAAATAGGAGTAAATCGAAAACCTAATTAATATCAAATATAAATCCCTAATCTGCTCACAACATATCCATCACAATATGAAAAAAAAGGAATAAGTAACACAATATTTTATTATATTCAACAAAGGGTATGTACAGATCAGTTTTTACACAGAGCGAATCCCTCTATACATATCAAATTCTGAGTGTATTAGATTACATCGTTTTCCCATGTTTTCATGAACTCAGGGGTAAAAATGACTTAACAAAATTAAAATATCTCACTGATCACCATTTACTCTATCTTAGGAAATTGTTCTAACCATCTTAGATATTGTTCCTGTGCTAAGTTCAGACCCCGATCTGGTGCTGCACTGGAATATGTGCGCATGGATTTTGATATTTCATGTAATAGATGAATGTTGGGAAGGGAAATGGTCAACACCCATCACATTGTCCATACGAGCAATACCCATGTTGCCAACTCCATAATGGGTGCGCACAACTAGGAGAAGCCACAATCTCGGATACTGGAATTCCTAAACAGGTACTGAAAGGCTTGGAATAGTGCAGGAACAACTGTTACATTGAAAAGGTAAGTGTACTTTTATCATTGGTAAACTATAGCCAAAAGATCCTAATTAATTTGTCAAGAACTTCAAAAAATATTGAAATAAACAACTTTTACCTCATGTTACAATCAAGATCTTTAGGCAAGAAAAAAGGTAGAAGTAGGAGGTGATAAGTTGGATTTCAATGCCTAGGTTGGGAATAAATGGTGAAAAGAGGTGTATGGTGAGAGACAAAATGAGAGCTCAACATTACCCCCACACTTGATTATTTTCATGTCCTCATTCAAAGATATCCCAAAACTGTTCAAAATTGAAATATACACTCTTCAACCACTAAGAGAGTCTTGCAACATTTATCAATATGTTGAGGCCTGGGTTATTTTTCTCCAACCTGTCTCTCCTCCTTGGTTGTTCTGGCTGAAGTATCTTATGCATCTTCTTGTTGATTTTCTTGGTTTCAGATTGAAGTTTCTCAATTTCTTCCTAAAACTTCTTGCTCTGGCCTTTTAACTGTTGATTTTCTCTTTCAATACACTTGTTTAGGGCATATATCTCCATGACTTCCTATTCCAACTTTTTAACTTTTATTCTTCTCTTCCTGAGTTTCTTTTCCATAGGAATTTCATTAATAGATTCATCTATTAGGATGTTTGAAGCCTCACAATCCTCAAGTCCTTTCTTAGAAGGTCCAGGAATAATTGGAGTCTTTGGAGTACCAGGTTGATGTTTCTTCTTTTCAGTTTGATGTATATTCTTCAACATTTCATCGTTACACCCTCCTTCTCCTGTGAGGATGAACAATTGTGCATGTGTCTCTACTAGTTCATCTGGATCAACTAGATCATTTATTTGTTTCTCATTAAGGTCTGCAAATTTTGTACATGGCTGATATTATTCCATGGGCTTGGGGCGCTTAGCAATTTTGAAGAGCTTTGAAATGGGAAAGGTATCCTCATCATCACCATCAACAAGGATTGGGTCCTCATGTGTTGTAGCCTATGGGTACATGGGGGATAGCCCAACAATCTTCGAGGCTGCTTTCTTTGCCATATGACGGGTGACCCTAGGAATCTCAATCAACAACTTGACCATCATAGTCCCCTTTTTTTACTTGCCATTCCTAGCTTTTCCCTTTTTCTGTCGCTTATCCAATTTTATTAGTCCTTCTTCCACCACCACAGGTATTTTTTCCTTTTCCTCTTGTTTACTCAATTTGTTTGATTTCTTTCTCACTATCATAGGTATCTTTTCCTTCTTTTTTCGCTTTCCCTAGTCACTCATCCCCTCTTTTGTTGCCACAGGGATCCTTTCCCTTCTCTGTCATTTTCCCAAAGTGCTCGGCCCCTCTTCCATTGCCACATGGGCCCTTTCCCTTTTCTGTCATTTTCCCAAAGTGCTCTACCCCTCTTCCACTACCACATGGATGGCGCAGACCCCTGACCCTCGAGTCAAGGTCTGCTTAGGATCGTTCTTAAACTGCCCACTGATTTTGATTGACCCTTTGGTATTCCATCGGGAAATACCCTTCACACACACAATAGTGTATCCACAGGTCCTTGTTGTTGTTCTCACATGATCAAAGATGAAGAATCAACCCCTATCTTCTGACTTGAACTATGTGGTCACACTTTTTGGGATTTCGGGACTTCGGATCTCATGACTTCGCGACTTCTCCTTACAAGTGTCTTGACTCTCCAACTACGAAAACCCGAAATGTTGATTCGCCGAAATGGTTGAAGGCGTCCTTCCCCCATACTTATATCGTGTCTCGTGATTTCAGGGATCTCGAGACAAAAGTCTCGACCTCCTATCCTCCGAAACACTGAAATGTTGAATTCTGACTCATTTTTAATGCTGGCCCCACAACAGAACTTCTCGCTCTGTCAAGACTTCACGATTTCACGAATCTTGATGCAAGGTTTTCGGTCCTTCAACTCGCGAATTCCCGAAGTGAGAATTCACGAGTGATCCAATGGCCCTTGTCAACTTGGATCCTACTGTCCGATTTCTCTTGAGCTTGCACTTGAAGAATACTTCCGTAACTTCCCTGCTCCTTTGCAAGATCTGACAGCTCTCGGGACTCCACGAATTCTCTACGGAGAATTCCGACCATCCGTTTCTTCTCTCGAGGACTCCTGTGAATTAAACGAGGTATTCCTTCACAAAACTTATCCTCCTTCCAAAGCAACTCTACTATGCCTCCTTTTTAAACACTTCAGGGTACTAACCCTCCTAATATTTCTTCACAAACTTGATTCTTCAAGAGACTCCAGAACGCACTCCTTGCGACCACCCTTCAAATACTTCTAAGCATTTGATTTCTTCGACCCTGTGTACTCTTGCGATAGCAGTCTTTCAACTCTTCTCTCTTTGTTGACGAATTCTAAACTTTCATCCCACCTATGCACACTTTGCACGGCTTTTGTGCTTGATTTTCACTTCTGCGGAAGATGAGAACAATGGTATCCCTCCTGAGCTTTCAGAGATAAACTCTGAACCCATCGACGCACTCCTTGTGGACGTTTCACTACACTCCTTGCAGGAACTCTTGCTCAGGTAGAGAAACAATTGAAACTCATTTCCTTACTCTCTCAGATTTCAAATACTCAACATGAAATCATACATACATAGCATAAAATAAAATGTACAACATAAAGAGTAAAATAACTATGAGCATAACATTCAACATGCATACACAGAAAGTATTAGAACACCATGAGTCTGAATCAAAGCTTCATATATTAATTTCAAAACTTCTGTACATGGGTTCTTCTGCACATATCTTTGATTCTTCTCCTCTATGCTCTATGCTCAATTGACAATGTTAATGTTACAAATGATACAAGATGAGGGTGTCTATAGTCGGTTTTCCCTCCACTCCTAAAACTGTCTAATCTGGAATTCAAAGCTACTTACTTACATTTATTATACATAAATTCCTCTACCTACTATGAGAGAAGATCGCTCAAGGTCTGTTTACAATCTACAAGTATGCCCTTTCTTAACTACTTTATTTAAGTTTTGGCACATCCCACTTCAAAACAATTTAAACACCTTTGAACATGTACCAAAATGTGTTGGCGCTGCTCGTGCTCGCTTGCTGCTGATGATGCTCCTGCATCATACTCCCTCGCTTGGAAAATTTTCATGGGCTCTTGTCCATGAGCTCTCGCATGGTCTGTACATGCTTATTGCATCCCACGGACTCTCATGTATGGGTAACAATTGATATAAGCCTGCATTCTACCTCTTCCCTTTTGAATGCTGAAAAATTATGCATCTTTCTACAAATCGTTTGACATCAGTCCTCATCCTCGGCCAAAAATATGACTTGTTTAACTTTGAGAACGTCTTGTCATGACCGAAATGTCTGACCTATCCTCCACTATGTTTATCTTTCAACAGATTCTCCCTCATGGAGCCCTTTGGAATACACATTTGATTGCCTCTGAATAATAATCCATCCTGGATCATATATTCAGCCCATTGACTTCTATCCCTGAGAATTGGATTCTCAGATGCCTTGTATGCCTCTTTTAAATCTAGATCATCCTTGTACATATTCGTGAGGCTATCAAAACCCAAAGTTTTGACTCTGAACTCTTGCATCAGTAAACATTTCCTGCTCAAAGCATCGACAACTTTGTTAGCAGTTCCTAAAATATGCTTAATTACAAAAGTAAAATTCTGCATGTATTCAACCCATTTTGCATGCTTCTGGTTCAATTTGTCCTGCTGAGTTACAAATTGTAAGGCATGATTATCACTATACAAAATGAACTCTTTAGGGATCAATTAGTGCCTCCACTTTTTCAGTGCTTGTATGACCACATAAAAATCTTTGTCATATGTGGAGTACTTAACCTTCGCCTCATTCAGTTTCTCACTGAAGTACGCTACTGGCCTATTATGTTGACTCAAAAGTGCTCCAATTGCAAATCCACTAGCATCACATCTGACCTGAAACGTCTTACTGAAATCTGGCAACACCAGAATTGGCTTTTCAGTAATCTTCCTCTTTAACAAATTGAAGCTTTTCTTTGCTTCTTCTATCCAGTGAAAAGATTTATGTCTTTTCTTCACTGTGTCCATCATTGGTGCACTAATTCCACTAAAATTCCTGATGAATTTTCTGTAGAAACTATCCAATCCATGAAAACTTCGAACTTCAAAAATACTCTTTGGTGATGGCCAATTCTTAATCACCTCCACTTTATCTGGATCCATCTTCAACTTATCTGCAGAAATAACAAAACCCAAATAAATGATCTCTATCTTCATGAATGAGGATTTCTTCATATTTATCAGTAGCTTCTCATGTTGTAGCCTCTGCATCATCGTAGCCAAATGTTTCATATGTTGTGCCTATGTTTTACTAAAAATCAGTATGTCATCAAGATACACAATGACAAATTTTCCAATGAAATCCTTCAAGACTTCATTCATCAATCTTATGAAGGTACTAGGTGTGTTTGTTAAGCCAAATGGCATAACAAGCCATTCATATAGCCCTTCATTTGTCTTGAATGTTGTCTTCCATTCATCACCTTCTCACATACGAATCTGATGATATCCACTTTTCAAATCAATCTTTGAAAAAAAATTCGCTCCACTTAAGCAATCCATCAAATCATCCATCCTTGGCAATGGGAATCTATACTTGATGGTAATCTTGTTAATTGCTCTTGAGTCTGTACACATTCTCCAACCTCCATATTTCTTTGGACTGAGTACTGTCGGAACAACATATGGACTCAAGTTTTCTCTAACCAACCCTTTGTCCATTAAATCCTGGACCTGTCCTTTGACCTCTTCATTCTCCTACGGCATCAATATGTATGCTGCCTTGTTTGGTAAACTAGCTCCAGGTATAAGATCAATGTGATGACTTATACTTCAGATCGGTGGTAACGAATGAGGTATTTTTTCCACTACTATATCAGCAAATTCCTCCAGTAACTTCTGGATTTCCTCCAGTAGATCATCCACTCTTGTGCTGGTCAAAACAATTCTAGGTTTCCTGACCATGATAAATTGTGGATCTTCCTTCTTCTTAACCTCCTTAAGAAGTTCATTTCTACTCATGAGAAGTACAATGTTGCTTACCTCAGGTTTTACCCTTTTGTCCTTAATCAGCAACAACATGCGAGTTCTCCCATTCTTCTCTAGGGTGTATGTGTTTGTCCTCCCATCATGAACCACATTCCTGTCGTATTGTCATGGTCTACCCAACAATAGATGACAGACATCCATGGGAATGACATCACACCATATCTTATCGTTATATCCTCCTATATTAAATTCAACTAAACATTGTTTAGTGACATTTACCTGATGTCCTTTTTGTAGCCACGAAACCCTGTATGGACTTGGATGTTCAATAGTCTCCAGCTCCATCTTTTCTACCATCTCTGTAGACACGAGATTGTCTGTGCTACCACTATCCACGATGACTTTGCATACCCTGTCCTTGGTCTTGCAAGTAGTCCAAAAAAGAATGTTCCTTTGTACTGGATTCTCCACCTCCTTTTTTGGCATTAACAAAACCTTCCTCATCACCAGTGATCTTCCGTCTTCAGCATCTTCTGCCTCAACATTTTGCGTTTGGGCTTCGACAATGTGAGTCTCACCACCTTCTTTCTTCTTATTTGGACATTCATAAGATTTGTGTCCATTCTTTCCACATGTGAAGCATTTTATTACTCCACCTCTGCCTCTTTCTCTTCCTCTAGTGCGAGGAAAAGTGTTGTTATCAACATATTGTCCTCTCTATTCGGCATACTGCCCTCTCTATGAGCTTCCACCTCTTTCAGGTTGAGGTTGAGGTTTCTTCCACTCTTCCTTAGACTTATGATTCCTATCTTGGACAATTTTTTTTCCTCTGGGTTGACTTCTGCCTTGTCCTCTTTGACTTTGCTTTCGGCTCAGCTTCTCTTCAGCCTTCAGAGCCATCTGATAAGCATCTTCTACACTCTGAATGATCATCATGCTCATCTCATCTTGAATGTTATATCTCAGACCATTCACATACCTGGAAACCTTTTCATCATCACTTTCGGGATGACCTGCCCTGGTGTTTATCTTGTATAACTCTTCAGTGTACTCCTTCACTGACATTATCTTCTGTCTCAAATTTTGCATCCTTCGAAACAGAGTGACTTGATAATCCTTGGTTATGAATTTCGCCTTCATCTTCAAAATCATTCTATCCCAACTCCTCATTTTTTGCTTGCCTTTGCAACGTCTATCAACTTGTAATTCATCCCACCACAATGCTGCATGTCCTTTCAATCTTGTGACAGCATGTTTGACCTTCTTGTCTTCCTCGACATCTTCATAGTCAAAATACATGTCCAGAGCTCTAATCCAGTCTATAAGCTCTTCAACATCCAGGTTTTCCTCATATACTGGAATTCTTCCTGGCACCCATTCTTGCAACAACCCTAATTAGACGTTCATTTGCTACATCCTCTGCTGCAACTTCTTCTCCTTCATGTTCAACCTCATTTTCACTTTCAAAATCACTGAGATCCCCAACACCGACTATGCGCCTCTGTGTTAATTCCATGGCATCCAACCTAGCACGCATTTCACACATCTCTCTTGCCCCTGGCGGCTTAGGTAATTGCCTGCCCCTTCTTCTTGTCATTTCCCTTTCCTCTGGTGGATCGGGTGTTTGTCTGTCTCTTCTTCTCAGGAGCATGGCTATAAAATTTCTCCTTTCCTCACTACATAAAGCAAAGAAAATTTTCCTAGGCTCTGATACCAGAAATGGCGCAAACCCCCGACCCTCGGGTCAAGATCCGCTTAGGATCATTCTTAAACTACCCACTGAGTCTGATTGACCCTTTGGTATTCCCTTGGGAAATACCCTTCACACACACAACAATATATCCACCGGTCCTTGTTGTTTTTATCATGCGATCAAGCATGAAGAATCAACCCCTATCTTCTGACCTGAACTATGTGGTCACACTTTTTGGGATTTCAAGACTTCGGTTCTCGTGAATTCGTGACTTCTCCTTCTGAGTTTCTTGACTCTCCAACTATGAAAACCTGAAATTTCGATTCGTCGAAATGGATGACGACGTCCTTCCCCCATACTTATATCGCATCTAGTGATTTTGGGGATCTCGAGACAAAAGTCTCAACCTCCTATCCTCTGAAACACCGAAATGCTGAATTCCGACTCGTTATTAATGCTGGCCTCACAACAAAACTTCTCGCTCTGTCAGGACTTTGCACTTCATGATTTCGCGAATCCCCGAAGTGAGAATTCACGAGTGATCCAACGACCCTTGTTGGCTTGGATCCTATGGTTCGATTTCTCCTGAGCTTTCACTTGAAGAATACTTCCATAACTTCCCTGCTCCTCTACAAGATCTGACGACTCTCGGGACTTCGTGAATTCTCTACAGAGAATTCCGACCATCCGTTTATTCTCTCGAGGAATCCTGTGAATTGAACGAGGTCTTCCTTCACGGAACTTATCCTCCTACCAAAGAAACTCTGCTACGCCTCCTTTTTAAAAACTTCAGGGTACTAACCCTTCTGAGCTTTCTTCACAAACTCGAGTCTTCAAGAGACTCTAGCACGCACTCCTTGCGGAAACCCTTCAAATACTTCTAAGTATTTGATTTCTTCGACCCTGTGTACTCCTCTTGCGACAATAGTATTTCAACTCTTCTCTCTCTGTTGACGAATTCTAAACTTTCATCCTGCCTGTGCACACCTTGCATGGATTTTGTGCCTGATTTTCACTTCTGTGGAAGATGAGAACAATGGTATCCCTCCTGAGCTTTCAGATATAAAATCTGAACCCTTTGACGCATTCCTTGCGAACGTTTCACTGCACTCCTTGCAGGAACTCTTGCTCAAGTAGAGAAACAATTGAAACTCATTTCCTTACTCTCTCAAATTTCAAATACTCAACATGAAATCATACATACATAGCATAAAAGAAAATGTACAACATAAAGAGTAAAATAACTATGAGTATAACATTCAACATGTATACATAGAAAGTATTAGAACACCATGAGTCTGAATCAAAGCTTCATATATTAATTTCAAAAATTTTGTACATGGGTTCTTCTACAAACCTCTCTGCTTCTTCTCCTCTATGCTCTATAATTAATTGACAATGTTAATGTTACAAATGCTACAAGATGAGGGTGTCTATAGTCATTTTTCCCTCCACTCCTAAAACTGTCTAATATGGAATTCAAAGCTACTTACTTACATTTATTATACATAAATTCCTCTACCTACTACAGATGAGAGAAGATCACTCAAGGTATGTTTACAATCTACAAGTACGCCCTTTCTTAACTACTTTATTTAATTTTTGGCGCATCCCACTTCAAAACAATTTAAACACCTTTGAACATGTGCCAAAATGTGTTGGCGCTGCTCGCGCTCGCTTGCTACTGATGATGCTCCTGCATCAATGGATCTGGCCTATAAATTCATTCTCACCCAAGAACGGATCCCATGTTTTATTTATTTTGCGGAGCTCGGCTTCCACCAACATTTTTACTAACCCATGATGGCAGAGGATACTTTGAGGGTTTCAACTATTCCTCTTTACCATCTTAGACATTTTTTCTAGACTTTTGTAAAGATAATATGGGAAATTTATCATTTCCTTGGATTCAAAATGAAGTAGAATTCGAACATGATACTAGTATGTGAGGGCATACCTCCCCTCACAGGTTTAGTAACTCCGCAAAATTTCTAATGTTGTTTGCCATTCGTCCATGGTATATTCCCTTGGAACTCCCTTTTCCCAGCTCGCATTTTGGTATTGCGCCTTTAGAAACTAGTTGCAAATTTTTGTGCCAAGCATCAATTTCTTGAACCAATATTCTCCTGTCCTGGGGAGACATGTGACATTGGCTAGGGTTTCCTCTGTAACATTTATTTCCAAATCCGTGACCCTAGACAATCATCCATCAAATGTTTGGGAGAATTAAAGATAAACCCGATCATTAAACCCCCGAAACTTGGTGAAAAAGAGATGCCAATCTGCTTCCTTAAGCATTTTCTTGCACTTATGATACTTAGGTATGGCTTCAAGCGCTCACCTAGAAATAGGTTCATGGTGATCTACCACCATACTGAAATATAGGTTTGGATGAGGGTTTCACCGAAGCTAAATTAAGGACCACTCAAAGGGATGAGGTGGGTGAAGACACTCAGAGGAACAAAGAGGGTGTGGTCTTGTGAATGCGGATAATTTCTCAGCAGTGTGGAAATTTTAACATAGATTGGCTACAGAACGACAACGATTAAGGGAATGACTGTAGCCACATCTGGAAACATTGTGGTGCACCATTTATCTTTGCGATAGGGTGATATGAATTCCATTCATGGTAATGATGGCGAGGTGACTTGGTATGGGAATAATAATTCAAACTTATGCAACGTAACGTGAATCATTCAAACGTTCCTGGTTTCCCTTATGACAAGATCAATTACTAGAGTTCGTGGAGAAAGTAAAATTTTACATAAATTTGAACTTTTTGCACGAATTCATCACCCCTGGAATAGAGATAATACGCATGAGTGGGTAAAATATCATATGATGTGGGTGAATAGGGATATATTTCGTACGACAAGAATATAGGGATGGCCAATCATCATGCTACACATATGAATTATGGCTTTGGTGACCGCATAATACATGAATGACCAAAATTTGAAGACTAAGTAATGAGGATGGGTCATATTAGGATGAGAATTTTTTAAAACAATATCCTTTGTTCCTAACAAACCAAACATAATCTCAAAGCAATCTTACCTCAAAAATTCATTACCCATTTTAACTATAGATGCAGAATTCTTGTTGATATCGGAAGCAATGATCATGATGTTGATATTGTTGTCGTGTTCATGTTGTTGATGCTCAATACTGAAGGAGGAAATCATACTCTGTCTCATCTAAGAATCTATTTAAAATGTGGTCACAGTATTCCAGTACTTGTAGTGGCATTCCTGTATGGGTGCGGGAATACTGTCGAGCATTGTTTCTTCACTGATGCTATCAATTATGCCATTACTTCTCTTTGTGATTTACAAATGTAGTACTGAAAGATATTTTATAAAAATTTAACTCAAAACTGGTTCAGAAAATATTTGAAACTTAGGGAATTCTGAACTTATTGGAAATACTAAAATTTGAATAAAAAACCAAGCAGAGAATAGAACTGTTGATGCCAAACTATCATTGTGGTGATGATGGAAATAACTACAATGGAAGCGAAGAAATAGGGGGATGGATAACTGGATTCATACCATGTCCCAAGCTCTGTATCGAGGAGCAAGTATCACCTTTTAGTAGAAACCTGCTAAGAAGGCAGTTAACAACCCCTCTTTTTGAGACCATCTGAATTGTTGCAGCTGACATGTAACCAAATTCCTTTTTATTCACACTGAATATCACAAAATGTCATCCAGATCATAACTAAGTTGTCTTCTCCACAACCCAAACTTATGGAACAAATCTGTCCATGTGAAAGATGTATTGTCGTCGAAAATGGGTGGAAGTCATTAGATTACTAGTGATTGATGAAAGTTGTTAACCAATGCGAGATTGTTCACCTTTTATGACGATGAGAGTCAAGATGGCACTGATACAACTTGTTGGGCATGAATTAATGTGTTGATGTTGAATGTCCTGCAAGATCTGACAAAGAGGAAGCATTAATGAATCCCCACTGTTTTCAGCGAGGGAACCTACCATTCAAATATCTAACTTTGATCCCCCAGATGATGTGTTGATGTCGATGGAGGCAAAGATATTAGAAGGAGTCTTAATGCACCCCTGATCATCTGACACGAGAACAAACAAAATGATTTGAAGAACATGTAGTAAGGTCTGACAATTGTGGACAAGAAATTTTTATTTTGGGCTCATCCGCCAGCAAGTTGGTTTTCAGATAGGCCCTTATCTAACCACATCAATAAACTGATTTTCATGGCTAGACTGTTTTTTATTTCGTTTTCTTTTTTTATTTGTTATTATATATATATAATAATAATAATAATAATAATAATATATATATATATATATATATATATTATATATATTATTATATATAATAATATTGTTATATTATTATTATTATTATTTTCATTTTTCTTATGTACATACATTCAAAAAGATGAAAGAAAAGATTCAGTCATAGGTGGAAGAGGGGGAAGGAGACCCCCTGACCACTAACTCCATTTCAGACTGCTGCAAAATATCTCCTACAAAGCTATCCTTGGACGTTGGCTGGTGATACAGCCTCAGTCTATGGTCATTGACCACAAAAGAATGATGTCGGTCATCAATTGTTGTTATCCTGACTGATCCATTGTTGAAGACAATCTCGATCTCATAAGACCCCAACCATCTTGTAGTAAGTTTTCCCCTGAATTTCTTAAACCGAGAATAAAAAAGGAGGGCCCAGTCACCGAGCTTGAAAAATTTCTTCTTGATGAATTTATCATGCCATCGAGCTCTCTGTTCATGTACCAAAATAGTGTGTTGGACTGCATCTTGCCTAATTTCATCCAGCTCGTTGAGTTGGGGTATTCTCTGTATCTATGCCTATGATAAATCTATGTTGAGTTGTGCGGCTGTCCTAAATGTTTTCACTTGAAGCTCAATAGGTAGAAGAACATGTTTTCCATACACTAGCTCATATGGAGTAAAGCCTGTGGTATTTCTCCATATGGTTCTATAGGCCAACAACGCTTCCAAAATCCTATTTGCCTAGTCTTTTTGATGTTGTTGGACTGTCTTAGTTAGGATTGCTTCCAATACCTTGTTTGTAGACTCAACTTGCCCATTTTCTTGCAGATGATATGGAGAACATTTATAGTGATTTATCTGGTACTGTTGAGTAAGTGCTTGCATCGATTTAGATGTAAACTATGTCTCGTTATCTGTCACAATTTATCTTGGAATGCCAAAGAGAGTAAAAATGTCTTCATAAAGAAAATCTATAACTGACTCTTCACTAGCAGAACGAAGGGATTTTTCTTCTACCCACTTAGTTACATAATCAGTGAAAACTAAAATGTACCTTTTTTTATGTGATGAAGGAGAGATTGGCCCCACAAAATCCAAGGACCATATTTCAAAAGGTTTGACTAGCACTTGGGTTTGTAAGGGAATCTTGTCTGCTTGCACTGGATTACCCATTCTCTAACAACTATCACAACTTCTCACATACTTTCTGGCATCTTTGAACAACGTTGGCCAATAATATCCTTGATGAAGCACCTTGTAATCAATCCTTTTATCTGTGAAATGGCCTCCACAGGGGCTATCATGGAAGGATCTCAGGATATCATATGTTTTATCATCTCGTATGCATATTCTAATAATAATGTGTTCTAGTATGAAAGAGATATCTCGCGATCCATGAATAAGTTGCATTGTTCTTGACAATTTGTTGCCTTTCTCTTGGGGAGAGATGTTGAGGAAAATTCCCTATGGCCAGATAATTGGCTATGTATGCAAACCACATAATGTTAGTGGAAACAAAAAACAAATGTTCGTCAGGAAAACTATCATCAACAGGGGTGTTTTTATCATCATTATGGATCCGAGAGAGAAAATTTGCAACCGAGTTTTCTTTACCAGGCCTATCTACTATGGTAATATTAAATTTATGCAGCAATAACAACCACCTAGTGATCCTACCATTTGTAATGGGTTTATTCATTAAAAAATTGATGGTAGAATGGTCGGTGTGAATAAAAGTTTCATATCCCGTGATATAATGTCTAAATTTATTAATAGCATGCACGATAACTAATAATTCTTTTTATGTGACGGTGTAGTTGAGCTCGGCTGGTGATAATTTTTTACTACTGTAGTAGATAGCATAATATAATTGATCATGTTTATGTCCTAGGACAACCCCAGGAGCGGTGTTTGAAGCATCAATGAAAATATGGAAAGGAAGGGACCAATATGGTCCCCGCAGAACTCGTGTTGTGGATAGATTTTCCTTCAAGATTTCAAAAGCATTTTGACAATGATAATCCCACAAAAAGTTAGTATCTTTAGCTAACAATTTGTATATAGGTGCAACTATCTTTGTAAAGTTTTCAATAAACCTTCTATAGTATCCAGCATGTCCCAAAAAGCTTCTTACCTCCTTTGGTGAATGGGGTGCAGGAAAGTCCATGATGACCTTAATCTTAGTTGGGTCAACTTTGGTGCCTGAAGAAGAAACATGATGCCCAAGAAAAATGCCCTGTTGTGACATCATCTTACATTTTTTATGACTCAAGGAAACATTATATTCCCTACATCTAATCAATACTTTTTCCAGGTTATGAAGTGATTTGGAAAAAGAGTCGCCATAGAGAGAAAAATTGTCCATATAGATCTTAACACACTCATGAATCAAGTCAACAAAGATCCCCAATACAACTCTTTGAAACGTGGCAGTGGCATTGCACAACCCAAATGGAAAAACTCTATAGGAAAATGTCCCCCATGGGCATGTAAAAGTGGTTTTCTCCTGATCTTCTGGTGCAATCTGGATTTGATTGTATCCATTAAAACTGTCCAAAAAGGAAAAGTACTTTTTACCTGCTAAGGTATCCAATACATGATCAATGAAAGGCAACGAAAAATAATCTTTCAGTGTTTATTTATTAAGATCACGATATTCAACACATATTCTCCACTTGCTTTCCTTTTTAGGCACAACTACAAGTGGAGAGACCCACTTTCTATTAGATATAGGATATATAAAGTTAACATCTAGCAGCTTTTGTAATTCTTCTTTTACTATGTCCTTTACGGCAGAATTGATACGACGTTGTGGCTTCCTAATGGGTCTGGAATTTTCTTGAAGGTAAATATGATGTGTACATGTGTCTGGGTGAATGCTAAGCATGTCTTTATAGTCTTAGGAAAATGCACCAGAATGCTTTTGAAATAGGTTTATTAATTGTTCCTACTGATTAGAATCAAGGTCGACATTGATATTCAAAGTTTTTCCTAGGCTAATTTCAACAGTTATGCAATAGGGATCTATGCTCTCTTTGATGGCTAACAAAAGGAAATATGTAGTTCTCGTTGGATCAAAATTTTCCTGAAAATATTTGTGAAAAATATGATTATAGGTTTGGGGTACTTCCAGAAACTGAGTACAATCCAAAGTAGAAATAAATAAGTTCAGAAAATCATCTT
>ML856582.1:7487-20826 GCA_009831015.1 Picea engelmannii
AATTAAGCATGGGTTCTCTTACTCCACAAAGCGTCTTCCCATGAGGGCTTTCACCATAAGGGGACCACTTTGGAGTTCATCCATATTTACTTCTTATCAACCACGACAAAACAATAATGAGTCATATTTACATCAAACACTATTGGTTCCATTACCCAAAACTTTGTGCTACGGGTCTTTCTTCAAGGGTTGACATCAATGACAACCAACCTTAATCAACACACACATAGACTCATATGCAGGGAAATCTGCCTTTTTATTAAATATGAATGCTTTGTACAATAGGTTACAGGACTGGATTGCAACAGATTCTCAATTCTTCCTCTCCTCTCCTCTCTTCTCTTGAACTTCTCTAATCTTCTTGGATTCTCTTCTTCTAATGCCTCTATCTCAATACATATAGATTTTTACAAAAGAGGGGCTTCTCGAGCCTTCCTACACCTACTTACATTAAATTACATTTAATTTACATCTAGTCTGAATCAGATCTAGATTCATCTACCTATCATCCATTAAAGGAGACTTACATGCAACCTTCCACAATACAATGGCTCAACCCTCCTTGAGCCTTTTAATATTTAATTACATTAAATTTTAGATTTAAACTCAAAACGAGAAGGTTGTCGCTTCTCTCTCCTTGGGATTTTATCCCTCCTAGTGCACTGCTGTGCTGGCTACTAACGCGCTGTTGATGCTCCTACATTAGAAAATATTCCAAGTGAAAGGGAGTGTGCTTCTTTGGTGGAAGACATTCTTTCCACAAATGAATATGGACGTTGAATACGTGTCTTGGGAATTGTTTGAGGAACAATTCCGTGAGAGGTACCTTTATGATGAGTTCATTGAGATAAATTCAATGCTTTACGACAGGGCAGTCATAAAATACCTGGGTATGAGGATAGATTTATGGAGTTGCTAAGATATTCTCTGCACTTGAACACTAAAAATTTGAAGGTGAACAAGTTTGTGTTCGGTCTCAACTACAAAATTCGTGCCAAGGTAAGGATTTTGATGGCTCAGACCTTGCATGATGCAGTACATAAATATTTATAGCTGAAGAAGAGTTGAACAATGGGGGTCAAGGTAGGACTCCTTTGAGGACGATAGGACAAACGCCACTTAGAGCACCGTAGCAGTAGACACCCATTAGATAGACTTATGGGCATCGTGATATAGCCAAAGGACCTATATTTTCTATGCATATAAGATAAGATACCCATCAGAGGAATCCATATAGAGAACCACCACAACAACAACCATGTCATCCTCAACAACAACAACAGTATAAATCTGTTCATCAGAATAGATTAGGGCCTCAGAACCCTAGAACAACAGATCCTTCCACTGGAACTAGGAGAACAAACCCTAAGAATGGATGTTGGAAATGTGGAGAGCGCCACTATCAAAGAGATTTACCTATTGATAAGGAAAGAGTTGCTGGATCATCATGAAAGACGACAGTGGGAGATTTTGGCAAGACCCATAGGATTCATACAACGATAAATAACCGCAAGACTGAGCATTAGTCTACAGTGCTCAAGACTTCATGTATGATAGTAGATCAACAATTTAGTATTTTGATAGTTCCAGGAGCTACTGAGATTTTTATATCTAGTGTTGTGCTTAAAAGAATTAAGTTGAAGGAAGTCGAACAAGATGAGTTTAGATATGTAGAGATGACATATGGTTCCAAAAAAAAAGTTGGAGGAAAGATTAAGGATTGTAACATTAACTTGGGTGATTTCGTCGCAAATGTAAACCTTTATGTCACAACCTTGGGATCCTACGACATTATGATTGGAATGGATTGGTTAGAATCAAACGATGTGAAACTTAACTGCAAGACAAAGAGATTAATATTAGTTTATGATTTGGGAAAGAGTAGAGTAATTGTAGGAAGAAACCAAGGAGTATCACTAAGATTTATTTCTTCCCTACAATTACAAAAAAATATGCGCAAGGGATGTAAGTTGTATGCCATATTAGCGCTTAATGAAAAGGATGACATGGAAATATTGGAAGAATTCCCAGTAGTATCAAAGTTTGTCGATGTTTTTCCTGAAGAACTACCAGGTTTACTACCAAATAGAGAATTGGAATTTACTATAGATCTAAAATTTGGAATAGAACCAATTTTCTATAATTCCATATTGAATGTCGACACCTGAATTGCAAGAGTTAAAGATGAAATTGAAGGAGTTGTAGGATTTGAGAGTTATATGTCCAAGCGTATCACCGTGGGGTGCCCAAATAACTATTGTAAGAAAGAAGGATAGATCGTGGAGGTTTTACATTGACAATCGTCAATTAAACAAAGCCACGATCAAGAATCAGTACCCATTACCGAGAATTGATGACTTATTTGATCAAATGAAGGGAGTGACAACAAAGATTGATTTTAGATTGGGGTACCATCAATTGTGAATTAAAGATGAAGACACTCCTAAAACAACGTTTAAAAGAAGATTCATACATTATGAATTTATTGTATTACTGTTTGGATTGACAAATGCCCCTGGTGTTTTCATGAGTTTAATGAATGGGGTATTCCACAAGTACTTGGAACATTTTGTACAAGTATTTATCGATGATATGCTAATTTAATCTCAGAAAAAAGAAGAGCATGACGAATATATGAGATTAATTTTACAGTTTTTAAGAGAAAACAAGTTGTATAGAAAGTTGTTGAAGTGTTCTTTTTACTAGACGAAGATTCACTATTTGGGACACATTATTTCTGGAGAAGGTATCACTGCAGATCCAACGAAGGTAGAAGTGATTATGGAATGGAAAACACCGACAAACGTACAAGAGGTACATGTTTTTATGGGATCAATAGGTTACTATCGACATTTCGTCGAATGTTTTTCAAAAATGGAAAATCCAATTACATAACTAAAAAATAAGAACACGAAATTTGTATGGTTAGAGAAGTGCACATAAGCATTTTAGAATCTTAAAGAACTATTAAAAAAACACCAATACTAAAAGTTCTGGACATGGACAAAGAATTCTTGGTATGCACTGACACATTCAAGGAAGAATTGGGTGGAGTATTAATGCAACAAGGATTAGTTATCAAGTATATTTCAAGGAAACTAAGAAGGCATGAAGAGAATTACACAACACATGATTTGGAATTATTAGCGATTGTTTATGCCTCGTGAGTTTGGAGACACTATCTTATTGGACAGAAATTCGAGTTGAAAAATGATCATAGCGGATTGCAACAAATTTTTACTTAGAGTGACTTGAACATGCGACAAAGATGTTGGTCATAAATTTTAAGTGAGTATGATTTTTAGATCACGATGAATGGTTAATAGAGTAGCAGATGCGTTGAGTTGGAGACCTCATATTTTCTCAGTAATACCCCTTAAGATGAATCTTCGAGAACAGATTTTGGCATTACACAATGATGATGACTGGTACATGGAAGTAAAAGGAAATATCGTAAAAGATACCTTGATTATACCTAGATATGAGGGATATTCTTTGGACAATGATGGGTTTCTAAGGTATAATGGCAGAATATATGTACCATCAAATGAGGAATTGAGAAATTTAATTTTGAATGAAGCTCATCGAGTAGTGTATATGGCTTATGTTGGAGTCATGAAGATGAAGGCATAACTTAAACCTTTATTATTTTGGAAGGGAATGAAAATAGATATAGTTAACTATGTGGTGAGATGTTTTGAGTGTCAACAAGTGAAGTCTGAACATAGACATCCAATGGTATTATTACATCCACATGCGATTCCTGAATCGAAATGAGAAGTTATATCGATGGATTTTATTGTTGGATTGCCATTGATGACAAGGAGACACAATTCTATATTTGTAGTCATCAACACTTTGACGAAGAGTGTGCATTTTATACCAGTCTGTATGACATATCAAGCACGAGACATAAATAAAATATTGTTAACGAAATTGTAAGATTGCATGGTGTACCAAGGAAGATAATATTTGATAGAGGATCAATATTCACTGGATGTTTTTGGACTAATTTCCAAGAGGCTTTGGGAACACAATTGAATTTTAGTACAACACATCACCTTGAAACAAATGAAAAAATTGAAAGAACAAATAAAATTCTATAGGATATGATTTGAATGTATGTGATGGATCAACATAAATGATGGGAAGAACTTTTAACATTGGTAGAATTTGCGTACAACAACAGTTATTAGAGTACGATAAAGATGACACCTTTTGAGTTTCTCTATAGACAACTGTGTAGGACACCTTTGAGCTGGGATCAACTAGAGGATAGGGTCCTGGTGAGACCAGAAGTGATTCAAGAGAAGGAAGATAAGATGCAATCCATAAGGAAAAGGATTAAGGAAGCACAAGATCGACAAAAGAGTTATGCATATGCACAACGTACAAATCAAAGTTATGAGATTGGTGATAAAGTGTTCTTGCAGGTGAAGCTGCTTAAGATTTCGATTAAGTTTGGAAAGGGTGATAAAGTCTCTCAAAGGTTTTTGGTACCTTTCAATGCTGTAGCAAAGAAAGGACCCATGGATTATCGACTAGCCTTACCTGATTCTTTGAGGCATATGCACAATGTGTTTCATGTTTCAGTTTTACATCATTGTATTTCAGATCCGTCACATGTTATTGACTTGAGTTCATTGTAGGTATCAGATGAGTGTTCTCTCATAGCGGAGCCAATTTGCATACTGGACCATCGCACTTGACAACTACGACATCAAATAGTCGATTAAGTCAAGGTCCAGTGGAATAGTTATAGTTCACATTCTGCTACATGGGAGGAAGGATATGAGATGTGTCGGTAGTTTCCTTATTTATTTTGATAGTTTGATATATAGATTAGTAGCAACTATATTTATTGTTTTTATTGTTAGATTGTACAAACTTTGGGATGAGGTTTAAAACAAGAGTGGGCGTATGTAACATCCAATTCCATTGATCACATTTTCATAACACTTTTTATTCTTTGAGGACACTTGCGTGCAAGTGATCCGATTAAACATGGTACACTATGATTATCTGTTTTGGTTTATGAGGATATGATATGATTGAGTATATAAATTTTATATGTATTATATTGATGTATAGCATTGACATGTATTATGATGAGGTTTCCTGAGTGTGCATGAAGCATGGCTTGATGAAGATGCTGATGGCATCGACAAACTTCCTTTGACTTCGGATTGAGTCAAGGAGTGGACTATTGACTTTGGTTATGAGAACTTGTTTTATTTACACATGTGTTATGATGATGATTAACTTATGGATTTCATGTATATGAGTTATTAATGTTTTCTTTTTCAGTGGATGCAACCATGGTGATGCTTGCTAATCCAACTCACATATGGAGTAAAGGGGTCATACACTGATATTAGATGGGTGAGGGAGAGGTGTGAAAACATCTGTGTCACATCCTACTAGCACTCCCATCGTGACCTGAACTGAAGGTTAATGACTACCTTTTTCCTGAGAGGTTCATGATGCCATGAGGGTAGATTTAGACAGTTTCTCACAAGGATTTCTGAGGGGTGCGCAATAAGGACGATTCCTTATTCCTCGGTAAGCCCTTAGTCTCACACAAGCTCGACAAGTGGCGTATTGACTTCAAGATTCAAATAAATTCCAAAATATGTCTAAATGACGAGTGACACCCTTGGAGAATGGAGGTGCGTCTTGAAGAGCACGTTGCAAGAATAAATTATGAGTCAATAAAAATATAAAATACCTTAGAAAAATAAAATGAATACTTAAAACTGATGGAAAAGAGAATATAAATCAATACGAATTTATAAACTGGGAACATAATGAAATCTAAGTCTAGGTGTTTGAATAAATAGATTTATAAAATGGGTTAAGAGAATTTATAATAATAACACTAGTAAAGGGAGAATAAGAATAACATTAAGGCATGTGCACAATGTGTGTGCATGAAATTAATAAAAAGTTTTTTTTTCTAAATAAATATAAAATTAATTCATGAGAGAATGGGTAGTCATGATAGAGATATAATCCTAATTCAATCTAGACTCTAAGGCCTAACTAAGAGAAGAGTCCTAATCAAACTCCAACTGTAAATTAGTTAGGAGACATAATAAAAGAGAAATTGGGGAACTAAGGGAGAACTAGGAGAAAATCTAGGAACTAATTGAGGAGTGTGAGGGAAAATGCATAATTATTTAAATTAAAAAGAATTAAACATGTGAAATTTGGGGAAAGTGTGAGATGTGTTGGGGGTGAATAATCTTTAATTTAATCATTAAAAATTAGCTAATTGTGCATGAGATGGAAAGTGTCAAGGTGAATTTTCTTATAAAAGGAATGGCGAGGAAGAAGGAAATTACCCTATTGCTAGATGAATGAAATGCTGTTAAAATTTCAATTGACTAAGTTTACATTTGTGAGTTGGTATGCAAGCTTGTGCAAGAGGTGGAAGCCTCTCCTTGCAAGGGCAAGCTTGTGCTAGTTTTTGGATCTGAAATTTTGTGTGTGACCCCTTTGCGTCTCGGGGGATAAGGGGGAAGAAGAGTACCCCTAGCATTGGCTGGGAGGTACTGGTGAGGTATTGGGATTGCCAGGCGAAGGTGTGGATATTGCGCAAGTTTCGATTGTGATCAACATCAATTATCGATCTTCCTCTGGTTACGATATTTATTTGTTTTGATGTTATTGATAAATAGAAATACTTAAATATGTAATTTGACCAAGTATGGATCATAAGTTTTTTTGTAACGTAGTGTAACACTGTAAATATATACATATATTATTTCTTCTATGGATATATGTATTTGCAAGGATTCATTTATTGAAGGATAAGATGCATAGTTGTATTCCTTGTAAAATTTATAAGAATCTCTATAATATATATATATATATATATATATATATATATATATATATATATATATATATATATATATATATATATATATATATATATATATATATATATAGGATTCTAAGTGTTCATAATAACATTGACATGGATTTGTTCCTTGTAAGATGTGATGTATCTGATATTACCTCCTAAGCTTCATTTCTGTATTATATGTTGAATTGAAGTGAAGAACGAAAAAAAAAAACCAAATGTATTGTTGTCATTTCCATTTGTTGATATGGTTGAACAACTTGTTGGATGGATTCTTTATATGAAGGTTTCATATGTTTATGATAACTAAAATTTTCTTCTCGACGAGTCTATTCGAGCTTAAACTTTCCCAGTCTGAAACAATTTTCCAGAGTGTTCTTCCCTTAATTATTTCACACTGAAAACATTTTATCTCTAAATTTAATTACTGCATATATGCTATTATTTAAGTAGGGAGGCATTTCCCCAAACTTATCAACATAGTGAGCGATTGAAAGTATTCCTCTTTGAACGAGCTACCAAAAGAAACGGTTAATGAGATTAGATGGATTCTAACTTCAGGTTGACACTAGAGATTTTACCTAAGTCATGTTTATCTCCACATATGTTTGTTCTTATAGATGTAAATTTTGTCATGCGACCAGGATTTGTACTCAGTTCCTCCTAAACACATTAATATCTCCTTCTGAGGAATAATGAGTAGATGGGATAGTCTATTCTTGAATGTTTATCCGAATTATCTACTTGTGTAGTCTTGTGAAAGTCACTGATGATATAGAGTCCAGTTAAGAGTTAGTTTCATATACATCGACACACCAATGATTAATATAACCATGCTTAGCCTAGTGATTGTTCTGTTCGTTTTGTCTTTTATACAATTGTTGACCTCTACTAAAGTGATGGTGCATGTGGATTTTACACTTGCCATCTTAATCCTTGACTTGTAATTACAGGTGTAGTATTTTTCTGATGGATCTGATGTTAGTACTCTCTACATTTATGTAGTCATGCCATGCTTGATTGCACCACTTGAGTGAATCTAGCAAGATTTGACACTTGTTGATATGTGGGTTAATTAAAATTTGATTCAATTTTTAACTTTCAACATTTAAGGTACTCTAGATCTTTTAAAACTCAAACAAAAAATCGAGACTTAGAGTTTTTCCAACGGTCCTTTAGAGGGAAATCTGTTACCTTCTTTTAGCTAGTATTCGAGGGTTGTTGCCGCTCTAGTAGAATATTTATTTGTGTAGTGCAATGGCATATCTCCTCTTCCTACATCGTTTTTCATTTTTGAAATTTGCACTATCTTGAGTGGCCAAGTGTTATCCTGTTGGCCCAACGACCCCTTTGTTGGATTACTGAGAGGGGGGGTGAATCAGTAATAGTGTAATTATAATCCCTTTTCTCCAAATAATCCAAGTGTTATATCAATGTATAATTATTATCCAATAATGAGAAATAAGAAATGAACAATCACACACATACACAGTACACCAGTGTTTTACGTGGAAACCCAAATCTGGAGAAAACCACAGAATGCTTTATCTTATATGTATTGAAGAATTACATTCATTGGAAGCACCAAATTCCTTTGTTTTTTAGCTGCAACTGGAAGGAGGCTCCAACCCCCTAGTTTCTCAGGCTACAACCTGAGGGAATCTCCAACTCCCCAATTCTCTGGATACAACCAGAAGGAGGCTACAACCCCCTATGTTCTCCGACTACAACTGAAAGGTGGCTACAACCACCTGTCCTTTCCCTGTCCAACCGCCCTGAAGTAGAAGTAGAATGATGGAACCACTGTCACACTATCACTGTGAGATATAGCATTGCAAACATGTACCAATAAACCTGAACCATGCATCAACCATGCATCAACCTATACCTCAACCTGTAATCAACCTGTAGCATAAACAAGTGTATCAACCATGCACCAACCTGTACCAAACAATTTGTAATTAACTTGTACCATAAACAAGTGAAACCAACCATGTACCAAGTATGTACCAATAATGTGTCAAGTACTCATCAACTATGACTCATCAATATGTACCAACATCGTCAACTATACACCTCATGTATGTGCCAACTCATCAATTACTTGTCTCAACCATGTACCCAACTTGTACCTCAACCAAAATCCCTCATCAATTTCATCATCCAAATATGATTTGTAAACTATGTAATAGACCTGGTAAATATGATCACATACCTGCAAACCTTTCTTAAATTTAACAACATGAGACTATCATTTTCATCAAACACTTCTTTAGTTTCACAAGACTAGTTTTGGATTAGTCAACAACCCTAACTTGAAATAATCATAACTTTGTACCTGTAATGAATAAAGATCTCAAACTGATACACAATGTTATTCAGTGTGTTTTGTGCAATTCCTGTAGGTTTCACTACTTGGAACCTCTCAGAAAAAGAGTTATGGAAAAAATGACACACCTTGCTGAATTATGGCTTATTCTAGAGAGCGACCTTGTAGAGCGTTCCCCACAAGGAATATTTCTTGAATTGATCTGAAAATGTTACAAAGGATACTAAATACTGTAATATAACAAACACATTTGGTCTTACTAAATTTGGATGTGTGATGAAGAAGTTATGACGTTTTTACCCGAAACACTTATTTTTGACTAGTTTCAGGACTAGCCACAAACCCTATTTTCCACAGAGTGTAACTCCAAAAATACAACGACCCACAAGATGAATTTTTTACCACAGATAACTGGATATGTTTTCTCAATGGAATAGAAAATTCACAGTATGAATCATCCTATACAAATTTTTATTGCGAAAATGGTGAGATGACTTGAAAAAAAAAACATACCTTAGAAAACATCATCAAAAGAATTTATCCTTCCTTGAATTCTGACCTTCTTTTCTTCATTTTCCTCAGAAATTCGTCTTACATATCCTTTGGTTATCTCATACACCTATAGGTATTCAATATGCTCAAGTGTGTCTTAAATTAGAGAGCCTTGCGTCTTATTTATACTCGCAAAGTAGCTTCCTTAAAAACATCTTCTAGGTCACTTTGCCCACTTTCCTTATTTTAGGGTTAACCCACTTCTAATTTCTCCATTAAATTTATTATTGAATTCATTTATTTTGTATTCAATTTGAATTATAGTACACTCATCACTTCACTTTATTATTTACCTTTTAAAATCTCTTAAATCACTTTGACTACTTTGACCTTTTGGGGCTTTTAGATGACATATGAGGGTCCAACTTCATAAGGCCATAACTCTCAAACCATGAGGAGTTATGTGATGTTCCACATACCACCAGAAATGGAATGAAATGTACTATCCATATCGAATAATATTACCTGAAAATATATCAAAAATCATACCGTTATCCATCAAACAAACTTGGTTCCATTACCCAAACCCGGGTTCTCCAACTTCTCATGGCCATAACTCTCTAACTGTGAGGAGTTATGTGACGTTCCACATACCAACAAAAATGGCATGAAAATCACTATCCATCTAGGATAGTTTCACTGACAAATTCACTAGTGCTCATCTCATTATTCCACAAATAAGCATGGGTTCTCTAACCATACTTCTAGGATAACTCAATCCGCAAAGCGTCTTCCCGTGATGGCTTTTACCATAAGGGGACCACTTTGGATTTCATCCATTTCTACTTATTATCAACCATGACAAGACAATAACGAGTCATATTTACATAAAACAATATTGGGTCCATTACCCAACCTTTATGGTACGGGGATTTCTTCAAGGGTTGACATCAATGACAACCAACCTTAATCAACACCCTTTAAGTTACGAACCTTCACATTCTTGATCATCATTTAATTGATTTATGGGTAGCCCTAATCAACAAGGGAAAATAATTAATACTGTCAGTTAGAATTTTCCTTGGCATCATTGGGTAGATTTGTTCCACTTAATCCCCATAATGAATCGATGTGATAATTTTCCAACTTTTCTGCTAATGCTTGAAATATGTTTGACTATTTCTCAATTTCTTTTCTATCACAAAGTTTTAGGAATCCCACCCCGAGTTTCAGAGGCATATTTTGTAGTAAACAACCAACGAACATGGAAAATGTTTGGCACTTATTATAAACAACGTTTCCCTTGAGACTGATCATTGCACCCATTACAAACTACCATTTTGTCTCTGTTCTGAATATTTCTTCACTATTGAAATTACAAGATCGTCTTTTTATTTCTAATGATACATACTAAGAGTGTACTCGTATATACAAACTATAACATATATCTTCGATCTCGTTGGTTAATGCCGAAACATCAGGCTTATGCCAGTATTATAATATGAGAATATCATTAAATTACCTCAATCGTTGCTTGTTTTATTGCTTAATTACCACTTGAGTCACGTTCAATTATGCTTGTTGCTTTAAGGGTACATTCAAATGATACTTGACTTTCCACAGAGTTCTGTTATAAGATGTTACGCTTGATTGAATACATGTGACTCAAATTTAATCTTTGGTACCTTTTTAAATTGGGTAATCTTATTTTATGAATATACGTAAACTTTGTATTGCCTCTCTAAAGAATCATTTAGAAATAGTGATAGTGGAATGAACTAAATAAGGATTTGAGAATATAATTTCTATATTTCCTTATTTTAGAGAATTGGATCAATATAAGATTGTTAGAATTTTCATATATATTAATCTATGCATATTTATGTATATAGATTATGAATAATACTAAAATAAAATGCATAATGGAATTCATAAATAGAATGCATAATGGAATTCATGATTTCTATTAATGATCTATACATTATGGATTGATTATTATGTATTAAATGATTTATTTTACATTTATGAAAAGAATGAAAATGTATGATTTTATTGATTTTGGAATATTAATATGACTCATGACATAAATAAAAAAATATATGGCGTAAAATTTGCGCAACTTAAATAAAGTAAATTGACGAAATGCATGGTACACATTATTCTATTTTATAATCATTGAAATTATTGTCAGGATTTCTTTAGCTATCGATGAGTGTAGTTGTGTTTATGTAGATGATATTTTACTTTAATTCCATGTCGAAATTTTTAACTTAATTTTGTTATAATTAAATCATCTTTAAAAAAAAACAAATGGTTCATTCGTTGTTTTCACTTCCTCTTGATGTTCAGTTTAGTGGAGGGTGTTACAAGATCTAATCCATTGATATGTCGATACTACCCAAACTACCGACCTGGCCATCGACTGTCGTCCCTGTTCCCTTGGAAACCGATTACAACACATCTTTGAACTGACTAAACCGATCTTCGGTCATCGACCATCGACGATTTCCATTGGTGGATGAAACACTCTCTCCGTTTCGACCGACCCAACTGTCATCCATTTCGGTTGACTGTCGAAAAAAATTCTCCAATTTGGATGACCCTACCATCGACCATCGACCGCTTCTGTTGGATGATGTTTCAACTACTGATCACATGTCATGACCTGTGGATTTTGATGTGGCATGACACATAGACTCTAACATGGAATTACAACTGATGTGGCATGACATGTGGATGCTGACGTGGAATGATACGTCATCACCCTATTTCCTTGCCCAACCATCGATCGTTTCTCTTGGATGAACCGACACTTTTCCAACTCGATCAACACCCGACCATAGACCATCAACCATAAATTATTTCTCTTACTCATTTGGAACATTTTTCTAAATTGGCTGACCTGACGATTGACCCATCGACCATTTCCCTTGGATGACTCGAACACCTTGTTGAATAAGCTGATACCTGACCATTGACCCATGGACCATCGAAAATTTCTCTTTCTCAATCAAAACACTTCACTGAATCGACTGACACCGAACCATTGGACCATTGACCATTTCTCTTGCCAACTCCAACACTTATAAAATTTTGATAAAATCTTGGATGAAACTAGGCCATCGTTCTTCCCTTCAAAATGATCTTGCTCATTGATCTAACAATTTTTTTCCAGATTTGTTGATGTGTCTCGATCATCAACCTGATCCATTTTCTAAACCCCTAAAAATGAATCTCAACCGTCGATTATTTAACTTCACCATTATGCGAAGATGAATCCTAGCCGTCAATTATTTCCTTTTTTTTCAATGCTAAAAACAGATGTTGGCCATTGATATTCCCCGTTTACAAACTATGAAAACTTTATAAGTTTTTAAATTTGCTAAAATGAATCGAGGCCATTGATCTCAAGATATAACGCGTTTTCGACTGTCAAGTAATCAAACTCTTCCCAGTGCTACAACAACCATTAAAATATGAATTTTGACCTTCCAGGTTGAATTTTAGCTTTGCAACTCTGCATATTGACTCCATTAAACATATCAGATAATCCCGGGTTATTTAAAACTCAAATCTTCTCACAAATTTAGGAATTTTCTCTCTAATTTTTCCATTTTCCCCCAAATTCACTCAGGCCAGAGTCTATGACA
>ML856583.1:8696-21791 GCA_009831015.1 Picea engelmannii
AATAATAATATAGAAGTGAAACAAGAATGTTCCTTCTATCCAAAAACTGGTTACACTAAGAATATTACGATCACTATGAATGGTGAAAAACTGGAGGTGGTTCCTATTTTTGGACTGTGAGGGGGCCGCGGGTGCTCAACCCTATGGCCAAGCCGTGGGCGTACCCACGGCTTGGCCACAGGGCTGAGCACCCGCGGCCCTCTCATAGTCCAAAAATAAAACAATATAAAGGTTACACTAAGAATATTCCTTACACTAACAATATAAAGGTTACCAAGTGAAACAAGAATGTTCCTTCTATCCAAAAACTTGTTACACTAAGAATATTATGATCACTATGAAAGGTGAAAAAAATGAGGTGGTTCCTTTTTTTGGACTGTGAGGGGGCCACGGGTGCTTAGCCCTGTGGCCAAGCCGTGGGCGTACCCACGGCTTGGCCAGAGGGCTGAGCACCCACGACCTCCTCACAATCCAAAAATACAACAATATAAAGGTTACACTAATAATATTCCTTACACTAACAATATAAAGGTTACCAAGTGAAACAAGAATGTTCCTTCTATCCAAAAAATTATTACACTAAGAATATTACGATCACTATGAATGGTGAAAAACATGAGGTGGTTCCTATTTTTGGACTGTGAGGGGGTCGCGGGTGCTCAGCCCTGCGGCCAAGCCGTGGGCGTACCCACAACTTGGCCACAAGGATGAGCACCTGCGGCCCCCTCACAGTCCAAAAATACAAAAATATAAAGGTTACACTAAGAATATTCCTTACACTAACAATATAAAGGTTACCAAGTGAAACAAGAATGTTCTTTCTATCCAAAAACTTGTTACACTAAGAATATTACGATCACTATGAATGGTGAAAAACATGAGGTGGTTCATATTTTTGGACTGTGAGGGGGCCGCGGGTGCTCAGCCCTGTGGCCAAGCTATGGATGTACCCACGGCTTGGCCACAGGGCTGAGCACCCACGACCCCCTCATAGTCCAAAAATACAACAATTTACATTTAAAACAAATATTTTAAAACCATTATGAATCAATTGTATAGAAACTTACCTGTTGCAAATGAAACAATGACCCTTGCGCTCACGACCTCTCGACGACCCTTGTGCTCACGACCTCCTGGCAACCTCAGATGCGCTCACGTCCCCTGCGCTCACGACCTCCCGGCGACCTTCTCACACAATAACTCACGACAACGACAACAAACAACAACAAACGACAACAAATTTTCTAAAGTGTTTCAATATCGATGTGTGGTTAATATATAAACAATATTTCAGCCGAAAGATAGTTCGGCCGAACAATTGTTCGACCGAAAAAGGATTGTCGGAAAGAAAATATCCGGCCGACCAAATTTGTACATGCAAATCGAGGGGGCGGTTATTGCACCGTTCGATTTGACGTTTATTTTTTCAGCCGAAAAATAGTTCGACTGAAAAAAATATCTTTCAGCCGAAAAAGATTATTAATTCGACCAAAAAAATGTTTTTCGGAATTTTGG
The DNA here is from genome assembly GCA_009831015.1 of Picea engelmannii. Classification (NCBI taxonomy): domain Eukaryota; kingdom Viridiplantae; phylum Streptophyta; class Pinopsida; order Pinales; family Pinaceae; genus Picea; species Picea engelmannii. The sequence goes on from ML856583.1 coordinate 10,212, forward strand.
AGACCTGATTGTCACGAAAGTGTAACCCACCTCCGTGATTTCACCCCTGAACCAGTGCCTATTCACATATAAAAGGAAAGATTACATATCTGAACCAATGCAAGGGAAGAAAAAAGGAACAACCACATTCCTCCCAACCGTAGAACAGGGCAGCCAAATCGCTTGCCTAATTCACCCCCTAGCCTGACCATGAATCAATGAGGGCGAACTTGAAATATCCTCTTCAACAATGTCTTCCTCTATGAGTAGTCCTCTCCCTTGCCTCACACTCAGAATCAGTGTTCATATCAGCAAGTATTCAGTAGTTCTTCTTCCCAACATACTCGGCAATGTCCTGCCTCCTCACATATGCTATTTAACAAAACAATGCCTTTGCCTAGGTCTTACTTCCCTCCCTTAGGAATTTTTGCAGCTTTCTAAATCCCTGATTTTTAGGGGCTTCCAATGGCCAAATATTTGATTTTCCACTTGTAATAATCATCCAAGAGGTAGTTCCAACATGTTCCCCACTCATGGAGTCATGGTCAACTGATTTTAACATGGTTGTTCCATTTGTCCTCCTGCAATCAATACAAAATATTCTGTTTTCATATGAGTGTCATAGTCAAATAGTTAATTGGTTCAAATCAGATCTCTTCCCAACAGTCATAATAATTAATTACAATTATCAAATTCGAAATTCAAAGTTTCCATAAATGGCAAAAACTTTCCAAATTTGAATTTACTAAAAACGGAATAATTTTCCAACAAATTTTAAATTTCAAAAATACTTTATTTTTGGGGATGTCACATCCTTTCCCCCTTCAATAAAACACTGTCCTCAGTGTTCTTTCCTTTCTTGGAACAGGATTGGATGAGATTTCCACAAATCTCCCTCCAATTCCCAAGTGGCCTCCTCAGGACTAAAGTGCTTCCATTGCACCTTTACCTGAGTGATGAATCTGTTTCGAAGTGCTATTTCTCTCCGGTCCAGAATACGTAGGGGTTCCACCTGGAACTCGCCTTCGGGTTCCACCTACACCAAGTTCCAATCAATCATATGAGTAGGGTCATGAACATACTTTTTCAACAAAGAAACATGAAATACATTATGAATTTTTAGATTATCTAGAAGTACAAGTTGGTATGCTATAGGTCCAATTCGAGCTAGTATCTCGAAGGGCCCACAAAACCTGGGTGTCAGCTTGGCATAGTTTCCTAATTTCAATGGAGTATTTTGGGCTTTGACCTTCAAATAAACATGGTCTCCCACTTGAAATTCCAAGTGTCTTCTTTTATGATCTGCATAGCTCTTTTGTCTATCATGTGCTTCTTTTAAGTTTTGTTGTACCTTCCTTACCATGTTCTCCATTTCTTGGAGCAACTCTCATCCAACCATGAGTCTGTCAACCGGGTTATCCCAGCTAATTGGAGTCATACACTTTCTGTCATACAGTACCTCAAAAGGGATTAACTTAGACAAAGTATAGTACCCATTGTTATATGCAAATTCTACCAAGTGTAGATAGTCTTCCCACTTGTTTGGTTTTGTCGTTACGTACATGCAGAGCATATCCTCTATGATTTGGTTTTTCCTTTCGGTTTGTCCATCCGTTTGTGGGTGATGACTTGTACTGAAATTCAAATTAGTATTTAGCCCTCCAAACAATTCCTTCCAAAAAGCAGATGTGAATTTTACATCTCTATCTGAAATCACCATTTTAGGATTACCATGCAGTCTAAAAATTTCTTTCATAAATATTTCAGCAATGTTTATAGCTTTAAAAGTAGACTTTACAGGAATAAAGTGTGCATACTTACTGATTTTATCGATTACAACCATAATAGAGTCATTATGTTTCTGATTTTTTGGAAAACCTGTTATAAAGTCCAACGATATGCTCTCCCATTTCCATTCTGGTACTGGTAGTGGTTGTAATAGGTTGGCTGGATGCTGGTGTTCAGCCTTAACCTATTGACAATCTTGGCACCTAGCCAAGTATTCTGCTATTTTTCCCTTCATATTAGGCCAGTAAAATAGTTTTCTAAGTGTTGTTATCATTTCCTGGCATCTTGGATGGCCATAATATGGTTTCTTATGCACTTCGTCCAAGACTATTATCTTTAACTCTGTTGAATTTGGTATGTAAAGTCTGTTTTTAAATCGTAATAGTCCCTTCTTGTCGATACTTAGATCTGGTTTATCTGAGTTTGCGGTACTGTTTTGTAATTCTGCCATTATCTTAGTGTAATTTTCATTGTTAATACCTGCCATCCTTATTGTTTGTTCCAGATCACTTTCTTCCCTGCCGATATTTATTTCAAATAACCCATGGACTCTTCTTCGTAAAGTGTCTACTACATTATTTTCCTTACCCTTGATATGTCTGATTTCAAAGTCGAATTCGCTCAAGAAGGCTAGACATCTTGCTTTCCTTGCATTAAGATCTGGTTGGCTAAACAAATATTTCACACCGCTATTATCCGTCAATAGTAGAACTTTTTTTCCCATTATGTAGTGTCGCCACATTTTTAAGGTGTGTATCACCACTGCCAATTCTAAGTCACGAGTGACATAATTTTGCTCATGTTCCTTTAATTTTCGGGACTCATAAAAAATCACGTATCCTTCCTGAGTTAGGACACCGCATAGTCCTTCTTTACTTGCATCAACACATATGGTAAAGTCTTTATCTGGGTCTTCTACCTTCAATATGGGTGCAGTTGTCAATAATTCCTTCAGCTTGTTAAACCTGTCTTGAAACTTTTGTGACCAGTTAAAATTGGTCCCTTTCTTTTGTAATGACGTGATAGGATAAGCTATTTTGAAAAATCATTCTATGAATCTACGATAACATCCGGTGATTCCCATGAATGACTAGATGTCTGCTACATCCTTTGGTACCAGCCATTCCATAATGGCTCTTACTTTCTCAGGGTCGACTGCAATGCCTTCGGTAGATATTACATGTCCTAGGTAATGTATCTTCTTCTGGTAAAAATCTCACTTATCGAATTTAGCATACAGTTGGTTCTTCCTTAAAGTTTGCAGGACGATTCTTAAGTGTTCTTCATGTTCTTCCTCCATTTTAGAATACACCATAATATCATCGATAAATACTAGTAAGAACTTGTCTAAGTACTGATTGAAAATACTGTTCATCAAGCACATGAATGTGGTTGGTGCGTTAGTGAGTCTGAAAGGTATGACTACGAATTCTTATTGTCCATATCTTGCTCGAAAGTATGTTTTTCTTATGTCCTCATCTTTTATCCTGACTTGATGGTAACCAGATCCTAAATCCAATTTTGAAAAGATTTTGGCCCCGCCTACTTGATCGAACAGGTCATTTATCCTGGGTAAGGGGTACTTGTTCTTAATAGTCATTTTATTCAATTGTCTATAGTCTATACATAGTCTTAGAGTACCATATTTCTTTTTCACAAAGAGGATTGGTTCTCCCCATGGTGAAACACTGGGTCTGATATACTTTTTGTCCAACAATTCCTGTAGTTGTATCTTTAGTTCTGTCAATTCAGGAAAACTCATTCGGTAAGGTGCTTTCAAGATAGGGGCTAACCCAGGTAGTAGGTCTATGGAGAAGTCTATTTCCCTTCTAGGAGGTAATTCTGGTATCTCATCAACAAACATGTCTCTAAACTCACGTAGGACAACAAAATCTTCTAGCTTCGGCTTATCTTCTTTTTCTAACAGATTCATTATTTGGATGGCGTAAACTTGACACCCCTTTCTCATAAATTTCTTGAATTGCATTGCTGTGACTTGTCTATCTGATACTGGTTTTGGTATACCTTGGGATGTTCTAGTAGTGTCACAATCATCTTTATAGTTAAGTGTATTTGTGTAACAATCTAGAACTGCTTTGTGTCTTTCCAACCAATCCATTCCGGTGATCATATCGTAGGATCCTAGTGGAAGAATACTCATATTTTTTTTATGTTATGACCATCTAAGTTAAATTCAAAATCAAAAACAAAGTCAACCACTTTCCTTTTAGTTCCTGTTGCTAACTGTACCAACCATGATTTTGCGTGTTTCATCCTCTTAAGTTTATTTGAATCTACTACTCCAGGAGTGATATAACTTAACGTAGCTCTGGGATCGATTAAAACAGAAATTCAGGTGTTATTGATTTTACCTTCGATTTCCACCACAAAGGACTAGTGGTCAGCTTGTCGACCGTCAATGGCTGCATTAATACGATGCAGGCTTCTGCCTACATCACCCACCGTCGAAGCTTCCTACAGATTATAAACAGTAGTTCTGTTTACCATGCTTAAACATGGGCAGTTCCTCCTGAGATGAGGTTATCCACATTCCCAACACTTTAATGGTTCTTGGGGATTGTCCCTGAATTTTTTTGTTCCCAGGTTTACCGCCTCCTTGTGTGCTTGGATGGTTTGAGTAAAAATATTTTCTAGGAAAGTTTTTTTCTTCATTCCGATAAGGAGCTGGCTGGTATCCCTTATTCCACTGGTTCATTTGGTCTCGTTTCTTATCCTTCCAAGATTTGGGGAATTTTGCCCGCTGTTTGTACTGGTTGTAGCACATTCGTGATTTCTGGAATACTTCGCCCAAGGATTTGGGGTTGTCAAACTCAATTCTGTCCTTGTAGGACTTTGGTAGACAACTTAAGAATCGTTGGATTTTTACCTTGTCCTCCCGGATGTAAGGTACAAACCTTAGTAGTTCGAGAAATTTGTTTATAACGTCTTCCATCGTCATCTATCCAAGTCGTAAATTGTAAAATTCTTTTGTTTTCCTTTCATAGTAACTTTCAGAAAGGTATTATTTCTTAAAATACTTCTTGAAGTCATACCACTCCATCTGTTTCTCCTTTAGGCCCTTGGCCAATTTAAGATCTTTCCACCAAATGTTAGCCTTCCCTTTCAGATTGTATATGGCCATTCTGACCTTCATATTGCTGGAATAATTGTAATTTTGGAAGTATTTTTTTATGTCTAACAACCATGCCTCGACCTCCTCTCCTGTTCTGGATTCTCCATCAAAGGTAGTTGGTTTAATATTTGTAAATTCTCCTTGAAGGTGGTCTACTTGTTTCCTTTTCCTGTCTGCTTTAGTTTTGTCCTCGGTTGAACATGTACCTTAAGACAAACTGTCTCCTTTTTCTATTTCAGGCCCAAAATTCTTGGAGGTCGTTTTGCTGACCTCTTCTTCATGGTCATCCTCCTTTGGGATTTTCTTGGTCACTATACTGCGTAGCAGGACTTCAATTATCTCTTGTTGTTCCTAATTTTCTTTCTTCATTTTTTTTGTTGTCGGCTTTGAAAACCTTCAACTCAACAATAAGATTCCTCATTGTTTCCAGCACTTCCGTAGGTGAGATTGAATCACTGTTCTGTCCTAGATCTCTAGGAGGTATCTGCTCTAGATTTCCTTTCACTCTGATTTCCGCATCATCCTGAGCTTCCATGCTTAACACAAAGTTGATAAAATTTGAAAGTGATGACATATAAAAACTACCTGAAAAACAGTGATGGCATAACTAATATAGTTTTTTATTAAACCCTGAGTGTAGATCCAAATTTCATTTTCGTTAATGGAAACCAACCTCAAGTGTTGGATTCTCTATTATTGAATTGTTTCGTGCGACACATCTATTCCTTATTAGTTGAAGTCTGCATGTGAAGAGAGAAAGAAATTGCGAGAGATTCAATTACAGTGATGGAAACATAGCGAGGTAATCATAACAATGAAGTTAATCCCACATTTCATGGAATGAATATATTCTAATTACATGAATATATCGAGAGATACAAATAACAATATCAGAACTGGAATAGCGGGCGGTGATGAAATCGAGCACATAAAGGGGTCCCGAGTTTTCTTCACTTCCAGTTTGATATCGATGCTGACATTGTTTCTACTGAGCCCACTGTCTCCATGTTTTATTATTATTATTATAGTAATAAATATTACAGTATGGGCCACTGAGCCCACTGTTGGATTCTAGTTTTATCATCGACATTGTTGAAACTGAGATCACTGTCTTCTCGTCTTATTAGTCCCTGCCTTCATCTAGGGAGTAAAGCAATCACTTGGCAGTTAATAATCATTAACCGCCTATTAGTTAGTCTATTTTATAGCATTAATTGGTGTCTTTTGGAGACCCACGCAACAGAGGAACAAGATGATGGATAGTTTTGTGCAAATCCTTCGGTGGTTACCAACAAGCGATGCATTTTCTTCGAGCTGAGGCGCCACCCCCTTCAAGGCACAAATAAACTTCGATATTCTTATATTTGAAGGTCATATACACGCACATGTTGTAGAAAAGTGGTTGAATCTACTTGAAGGGTTATTTTTTGTCCATAACTTTTCGAATAGAGAAAATATTACTTTTGCACTCCTGAAATTCGTTCCCCATGTCAAATATTGGTGGGAAACTTTCTATGAGAAAAAGAAAACAAATGAACCCTCATTATTTACAGTCACAACCACCTAAGAATCCTTCAAGGATGTTATTAAGGAACAATACTATCATTTCAGAAGTTATGACGACTTGTATACCAAATGGACCACACCGCAGCAAGAAAGAGACAAAGCAGTCCTAGATTTCACAAATATCTTCCATACTTTGTGCACCAAGATGGGTATCAAATATTTAGAGTAATCTGGTGCTCAAGTAGCATAGTTCTCTGCATAGATACATCAAGACCAAAATGGAATTTTTGGACATATCATCCTTGGGCACAACCTACCAATATGCCATCAAAATCGAGAAGAAGCTCAAACAAAAGACACAAAAATTTGGGCCTGGGAACCTCTCACAACAAAAGCCAGGAAAGAGTGGCCCCAAACCACAGAAAAAAGGACAAAGAAAATATGGACATTATCAGGACAACCAGTCCAAGCCGCAAGAAAAGAAGGACACTGGAAAGACAAAGAAAGACACTATGAAGTGGTGCGACTTCCATAAGAGCCTTTGTCATAACACTGCTAGTTGTCGCTCAAAGCAGTCGCTGGTGGCCGAAGTGAAAGCCTTTGAATCAGATGTGGGTTCTGACTTTGAGTTAGAACTACAAAGGGGAAGACACATCATTGATGCGGAACCCAGTGCCATCGTTGCTACCACCAAGCTCCAACCTGGTGAACCAGATGAGTCGGAAGAAGGAGAGCGCCTCTTCCATTTATAGATGTGGGTAAAAGGCACCCCGTTGCACTTCATCGTTGATAGCGGTATCCAGAAGAAAATCATCTCGGCAGAGGTCATTAAGCGGTTATCCCTTCTAACAACGTCGCAACCACAAACCTACACCATTGGATGGCTCCGCCAAGGAAGTGATCTCTATGTCATCCAAAAGTGTCAATTGTTGTACAGCATCAAGCCCTTCAAAGATGAGGTATTGTGTGATGTTTCTCCTCTCTAAGTTTGTGATGTTCTTTTGGGGCAACCTTATTTATGGAAATGTCATGTTGTATAAGAGTCTAGGCCTTGTAGTGTTATTATTACTTTGAACAGTAAATTGTACAGGATACCCGAGGCAGTCCCACCTAGTGTTATTTCCTTGATGTCTGCTAAGAAATGTAGGAAGGTTATCTCTCAGATGGGAAAGTTTGTATTCTTCGTTATTCTCTCTCAGAATGAGTGAAAGATCACAGCCACATCCAAGGTATCTACGACCGACCTCTCCTCACAACAGAAGCAAGTATATAAGGCCATGAAAGAATACTCAGATATCTTCTCCTCACCTACCAGGGTACCTCTATACTGTCAGGTCAAGAACCCCATCGATCTGAACCCCGACGCACCGCTGCCCAATGGGCCAGTCTATCGCTGCTCTTTGTTAGAAAATGAGGAGATCAAGCGAAAAGTCCAAGAACTTCTCCACAAGGAGAACATCCATCCCATCTCATCCCCTTGCGGAAGCTGAATCGTGCTGGTACAGAAGAAAGATGGAACCTAGTGACTTTGCATTGATTACCGGGCTCTGAATAAAATCACAGTCAGAAACCGATATCTGATTCCCCGAATCGACGACCTCCTTGATCAAGTCACAGGGGACAAATACTTCAACAAGATTGATCTGAAGTCTGGCTACCACCAGGTCCCGATAGAATAGATAGATGTATAGAAGACCGCCTTCAAGTCAAAGGAAGGCCTTTTTGAATGGTTGGTCATGCCCTTTGGTTTGACAAATGATCCAGTCACTTTCATGAGGATTATGGACGATATCCTATGACCGTTCATTAATACTTTTGTAGTGGCGTATCTGGATGACATTCACATTTACAACAAGACTTGGGCCGAACACTTGCATCATATTCAATAGGTTCTGCACACCCTGCGACAACACAAGTTATATGCCAACTTGGAAAAATGATCCTCCAGCATGGACAGGGTCCATTACCTTGGCTACATCATTGATCAACATGGTGTACATGTGGATCCAACCAAGATCCAATTCACCCGTGACTGGCTAGCCCCCACCACACTCAATGAGATTTAGAGCTTCTTGGGCCTTGCCAATTTTTACCATAGGTTCATGTTGGGATTCTCCCATATTGCATGGGACCTCAACCAAATAACCAGGGGTGGTGGTAAGGAGAAATTTGCATGGGACCAGTCCCAACAACAAGCGTTCGATGATTTGAAGCAACAATGTTGCTCAGGCCCAATACTTTCACTACCAGACCTGCAACACCCCTTTGAGATCGAGAAAGATGTTGCATACTATGATTTTGTCGTCGTTCTCACTCAGCACGACCACTCCGTGGCCTATCATAGTGAGACACTATCATGTGTTGTCTGTAAGTACCCTACTTACGAAAAATAAATGTACTCTATTGTGAAAGCTTGTCGCCAGTGGAGACAATACATTCTTGGGAAGGAGACAGTCATCCACATTGATCATAAGCCACTACAATTCATGCAGACACAATGAAAATTGTAGAATGACCTCCATCAAAAGTGGTCCACATACTTGCAGCACTTCCACCTCAACATCAAGTATAAAACATGAAGCACCAACCACGTTGTTGATTGCCTTAGCAGACCGCCAGTCATGAAACTCACCACGGTACTAGACTCTTGTGGCCATGAGACCTCTGGATGGCCCCAAATATATGAGAAAGACCTATACTTCGCCACCATATACCAAATGGTGGGTGAAAACACGGTTGTTGATAATTTCCATCTTCAAGATGGGTTATTGTGTCGCCTGGGCCATATCTATGTTTCATCAAGCGAGAGAGTGAAGCTAATCTAGGAATCCCACTATAGTCGGGTGGCAGGACACTTTGGTGTCGAAAATACAGTGGCGATGCTACTGAAACATTTCTACTGGCAGAAACTTTGACAGGAGGTCAACAGATATATCAGGTCCTGTACTTCCTGCGCTATTTCCAAATCGATCACTAAGAAACAGGGCCTGTAAAACCCTCTTCCTACTCCATCTCAATGGACTACATGTTGGGCCTCCTTTCCACCAAGCGAGGAAATGATTTTTTTTTGTGGTTGTTGATCGCTTTTATAAGATGGAGATTTTGGTTGCCTGGAAGAAGAGCATCATAGCAGAGGCCACTGCCAAGGTCTTCCTTGAATGAGTCTAGGTACATTTTTGAATCCCACAAACCATTATCTTAGATTGGGACAGTTGATTTCTCATCAGATTCTGGTCAAGCCTCTGGTCACTGTTGGACACCAATCTCACCAAATACACGACCTTCGACCCCTAGACATATGGAAATACCAATTTCTTAATGAAATGAGTGTGCATATCATTCACATGTATAATTAAAATCACCCTCACAGATGGGATGAGAGCCTTTCCTATGTCCATCATAGCTACAACCAAGCCCTACATAGCTCAACTGACCACAACCCCTTTCAGGTGGGGTTGGGATTCCAACCATTGGGTCCCATAGATGTTGCAATTCCCCTTGCGGTCACCTCGACCGACTCGTCTCCTACTCCAATTAAATCTGACAAAGCCACCCATTTCATTGAGCAGATCCAACACATTCGCCAACAGCTTCAATATATCCTACATAAGTCCAATAACAAGTACAAGCAGTGCCATGATCAACATCGAGTGAAACATAAGTTTCATGTGGGCGACAAAGTTTGGTTGCACTTGCAGAAAAAATGCCTTATAGGACCGCATCGGAAGCTTCGTCCACTTCGTTATGGATCGTACACCATCACCAAGTCCATGGGGGATAATTATTTTGAGCTCAACATTCCTCCTTTGCTTGGATTGCACCCAGTGTTCAACGTGGATCTCCTTCACCCTTATTTCCCACCATTATTGGACCCTCAGAAGTAGCAGAACAACTAACACCAGTAGAGATCAACCCTGACTGCATACAATAGGCATCCAATGATCATATTGTGGATAGAAAGATCAAGGGAACTCGACAATAAAGGATCTAACTTTATCGAGTCATCAAAGCATGGCAACTCCTGTACCAAGGCAAGTGGCTCATGCGGGGCCAAATTTACCAGAAATTTCCTCATCTAATGGGGGTACTCATCGCAATGGAGACCATTTCTTCCTAAGGAGGGAGGATTGATCTGGGTGGATATTGATGGCCACCCACCTTTTCCAAATGGATCAAAACAATTTTCTGGCAATTTTGGTAATTTACTATTTTTACCAGTTTTTTGGGTCCTGAAACTTCTGGAGCCATTTGGAGGCCCTAAACAATGTTTTTTGGTAAAAAGTGGAGTAATAATTATTTTCCTTCGATATTGCACCCAAAATGAATCTCCTCGATGATACCTTTCTAACGGGCTATCATGCGCCTAAAACAGAGATCGTATACAAAAGTTACGACCTCGGGAAGTTGATGTACTAACTTACCCAAATGGGGCCTACATGACTTTTGGCGCTTCATCTCCTAGGGTTAGGTTTTTGGATGTATAGGGTTTTGGGCATTCCTGTTTATTGTAAAAAGGCCTTCAGAGCCTCATTGTAATCATCTTCTTGTGAATGAGCGTAGCCATCACATCTCTTCTCAGAGATAAGCTGCCACCATTCGAGCAAGCTTGTTTTCCGCTGCATTTTACAGTTTCATCTTATTTCCTTATTGACTAGAAAACCAATTTTATTGTATCTCTGTTATTTTGTGTTAAGCACTTGTCTGTAGTCATTTCATTATGCTCATAAAATCCGGATCGATTATCTTTTTTGTTTTATTATTAATAAGTTACTCTATGACAGTTTTAGATCTATGATTAGAGTTGTATATAGCTCGTATTGTATTATCTGTTTGGTTTTAGTATTAATAAGTTACTCTATGACACTTTTATAACTATAATTAAAGTTGTATATATTTCATATTGTATTATCTTTTTGGTTTTAGTATTAATAAATTAGTCTCACAATTTTAGAACTATGATGAGAGTTGTATGAGCACTGTATATGTGATGTAATTTAGGTTTTGAAAGAAAAACATATGTTAAGTTATGTTGAGAAGTGAAAAATATTAGAATTTGTTTATATCTTGATATAGTTGTTAATAAATACATAATATAAATCATTTGAAGAATGTAACTTAATTTTTTAATAAATGAAATTATTGGCATAATATAAATCATATGAAAAATGTAATTT
>WSFP011394432.1:0-27546 GCA_009831015.1 Picea engelmannii
TTGTAGAGAGAACATACTTGGGTTCCACAGGGTGTAGGTTCCTCCCGAGGATCCTCTTGCGCTAACTGCCATGCCTTTGCATGAATGCCACATGTAGTTGATTTCTCGAAGGATGTCATTATCCTTCCTTTTATTCTCTTGGAGCAGGAGGACATGAAGGTTTTCTTCTTTGATTAGGTCATGTATCAACGAGATCTTGTGTCGGCTCCCTAGTCCATTGTAGTTCCATGAGATTGCTTTTATCATTTAGAAGGATTGGAGTTTCCCCCTTTATGGGGGTTGGGTCCATTATTATTCATTGTCTGTCTTGTTTCTCTCTTATCATGTTGGTTGAGAGTTGTTTTCTTCCCGAGTTCTATTTCCTTCTTGGCTGAGGCTTCCCTCCTGTGCAGATTAGATTTTCTACCCACTTTTCTAATGGGGGAGTCGTGGGTATCTAAGTTTGAGCCTTCCTTCGAGCTTTGTTATATTTCTCTATCCTCAGCGAGAGAAGACAGGTGAAGGGGAGAAGGGGGGGCTAAGGAAGGAGTTAAAAAGAGGTGGCTTACTTGATGCAGGAGAATCCACACCTCATCAAGCGAGCCAACGCGAGGACAATAAAAGACAGCTGGAGAGCGCCAGCATTCAAACTTTGAAATATTTTGATATTTGGTGCGCCAAACATTAATGCATTGGTGTAATGAAGAGCACTTGTACATTGTAACGGAACTTGAGCAGATAAGCTCTCGTCCTTAGGTAGCTGAGGCATTTATTAGATTTAATGCAAGTAGATAAATTAATTAAGTCTAGATTAGACAATTTTTCTTTCGAGAGGGAAAACGAAATATAGGCACCCTCCTTTGTATGATTGCAGAGAGAGATATATTCAAAGTAGCATTAGCATTCAAGAGCAAGAAGAGAGCAAAGTAGAGAACTGGTGAAGAATCCCCATGTACAGATATTGAATTAATAGGAAAGCTTTGATTCAATTCCATGGCTGTGATTATTCTCTGTGTGTTGTTGATATTATGTTGTTGCATACTTGCTTCTTGTTATGCCTTCATTGTATATGCTACATATGTAATTTCATGGCAGATTAGAAATCTAGGAGAGAGGCGAGAATAAGTTTCAATTGTTTCTCTGTCTGAGCCAGGAGATTCCTGCATAGAGTGCAGTGGAATTCATCCGCATAGAGTGCGTTGATGAGGCTCAACAGTTAAACTCTCATTCTCGATCACCCACAAGTTTTTTTGGGTTATTCGAGCCGTGCAGGTTAAGTGCAGGTCGAGGTCGAAGTCTCAGAGTTGCGATTCTAAGTAAAGAGTTGAATACTGCTGCTGCTGGAGTGTGTAGGGTCAGAAGCTCCAAACACTTAGCGTGTTTTGAAGATTTGCCGCAAAGGGTGCGTGCATGAACTTCTTCCTGAGGGAATTGAAGTCATGAAGCTCAGGAGAGATAGGTCCTCAAGTTTTGGAAAGGCAGTAAGGAGGAGTTGCATGGGAAGATCGAGAGGAAGGGTCGCAGGCTGACGAGTCGTCTCGTGGAGAGATACCTCTTGTTCGAGGACGCAGCAAGGAGGAAGGTGGACGTGAAGTCTACAGTGCAAGCCGGGAAGGTTTGAAGCTTGGGAGAGTAAAAGCGTTGATCAGGACCACGAGGAAGTGTGACTCGACTTGTGGATCGGGCGTATCGACAGTTCGTGAGGTTATCTCGGGACATCGGGTCTCGGGAATTGAAGAGCCAAGAGACTGGTTTCATAAGTCGCGAGTTCGTGAGGAGATGAGGTAGAGATACTCGGGTATCGGGGACTTGGGCCTTGGAAGTCGAGGTGAAATTAATTTGAACTCGCGAGAAGCGAAGCCGCGAGATCGCGAGATTGCAAGTCTCGGCATCTTGGTGCATCGGGTATTGGGAGTTGGAACCCCGAGTGGTTGATGGCGCGAGAGGCGAAGTCCCGATCCCCCGAGTAAAGGAAAACAGAATAGAGAGGAGTGAACTGTGGGTGCAGATCTTCCGATAAGAAGACAGAAGAGTATTCACGCTCTTCGGGTTGAAGAGAAGAGGAGGTCCTGGTGAGAGAGGGTTGGACCGTGATGGTTGCGACTACGCGATCAAGTGGTATCAGAGCTCGAAATATTGTCTGTATATTTCAGGCGAGAGAAGAGAAGGAGAAAAGGAAAGCACTCTGATACACACGACTTGCGTCAAGTGGTATCAGAGCTAGGAGAAGAATTCTCTTTGTTCAGGTAGCAAAGAGAAGCGGATTTCATAATGTCGCCGCGAAGAGAGAGGCAGTCACCTGATCGTGAAGACAGGGATGCCCGAAGGAGAGGTAGGCCAGCAGGGAATCCGAAGATGGAGCGCCAGATACGAGATCTCAGGGTGAGACTCGAAGATATGGAGACCACCCAAAGGCATGGAGCTGACGCTGGGGAGTTCAGTGATTCCGAAGCGGAAGAGGGAGTTGGACACGATGTAGAAGAGGTCTCAGCAGAAGATGCATCAATAGAGAGGTTGATCAGAGCTATCGCCAGGATGAGCTCGAAGACGAAGATGGACATTCCCGTCTATGAGGGAAGTCTAAATGTAGAGGAGTTGTTGGATTGGATCCGAGCACTCGATACCTACTTCGATTATGAGGATATCGAAGAGGACAAGAAGGTAAGGCATGTTGTCACGAAGCTAAAAGGACATGCAGCCTTATGGTGGGATGAGTTGCAGGTGGACAGGCGCTGCAAAGGAAAACAGAAGATTAAGAGTTGGGATCGGATGATCGCCAAGATGAAGGCGAAGTTCATTCCGAGAGATTACCAGATCACACTGTTCAGGCGCATGCAGAACCTGAGACATAAGATGATGACGATGAAAGAGTACATCGAGGAATTTTACAGGCTCAACATTCAAGCTGGTCATAAGGAAAGTGATGACGAGAAGGTGGCGAGTTACCTGAATGGATTGAGGAATGACATTCAGGACGAGTTGAGCATGGTTACCATCCGAACAGTTGAGGATGCATACCAGATGGCTTTAAAAGATGAGGAGAAGCTGAGCCGCAAGCAGGGACAGCGAGGGCGATGCAGGCGCCAGCCCCGAGGCAAAGCAGCTGCCCCAGAAAGAACTCAAAAGCCCAAGGAGGATTGTCAAAGACCTCAGGGTAAGGCTGAGAGAGGTGGAACCTCACAACAGAGATAGAAATATGCTGAGTCGAGGAGGCAGGATACAGAGCAGGGTGGCGGATATGCTGACGCCAACGCTATTCCTCGTACCTGAGGTAGAGGAAGAGGCAGAGGAGGAGTTGTCACATGTTTTACATGTGGAAAAGACGGACATAAAGCCGTTGACTGTCCAGACAAGAAAGTGGACATAAGTGAAGCTCACATCACTGAGGCGAAGAAGCATGATGCTGAGAGTGAAGGTGCAGAGAGCGGAAGATCGCTTGGGATGCATAAGATTCTTTTGACACCTGAGAAATAGGTGGACAACACAGTGCAAAGGAGCAGACTATTTAGAACGGCTTGTACATCCAAGGACAGGAAATGCAAAGTCATTGTTGACAGTGGGAGCACTGATAATCTCGTTTCATCCGAGATGGTGGAAAAACTGGAGTTGGAGACAACTAAGCACCCGAGTCCATATAAAGTCTCGTGGTTACAGAAAGGACACCGGGTAAGTGTCACTAAACAATGCTTAGTTAAATTCAAAATTGGGAATTACCATGATGAGATCCTGTGTGATGTTTTTCCCATGGATGTGTGTCACATACTACTGGGTAGACCATGGCAGTATGATAGGAATGTTGTTCATGATGGAAGGATGAACACATATACCCTGGAGAAGGATGGGAGAACCCATAGATTGCTTCTGATAAAGGATAAGGAAGAGAAGCCGGAAGTAACCAGCACAATACTTCTCATGAGTGGGAAAGATCTTCTCACAGAGATGGAGAAGAATGAAGATCCATAATTCTTTGTTGTCAGGAAACCGAGAATTGTCTTGACAAGCACAAGAGTGGACGACTTGCCAGATGAGATTCAGGAACTGTTGGGAGAGTTCGCTGATATCATCGTGGACGAACTACCTCGTTCGTTGCCACCGATGAGGAGTGTGAGTCACCATATTGACCTCATACCCAGGGCAAGTTTACCGAATAAGGCAGCGTACAGGTTGACACCTCAAGAGAACGAGGAAGTCAAAAGGCAGGTACAGGATCTGCAGGACAAAGGACTGGTCAGGGAAAGTCTTAGTCCATGTGCTGTTCTGACAGTACTAAGTCCGAAGAAGGATGGAGGCTGGAGGATGTGTACAGACTCCAGAGTGATAAACAAAATCACCATCAGGTACAGATTTCCACTGCCGAGAATGTATGACTTGATGGATTGCCTGAGTGGGGCAAATTATTTTTCGAAGATTGATCTCAAGAGCGGATACCATCAGATCCGGATGAGAGAGGGAGATGAATGGAAGACAACATTCAAGACAAACGAGGGTTTGTACGAATGGTTGGTCATGCCGTTTGGTTTGACAAACGCGCCAAGCACTTTTATGAGACTGATGAATGAAGTCCTGTGAGAATTCATTGGTAAATTTGTGGTCATGTACTTGGATGACATATTGATTTTCAGCAAAACCAAGGCTGAACACATGAGGCATTTAGCCATTGTGATGAGAAGACTACAGCAGGAGAAACTGCTGATAAATCTGAAGAAGTGTTCCTTCATGCAGACAAAACTCATTTATTTGGGTTTTGTAATCTCGGCGAATGAATTGAAGATGGATCCTGAAAAGGTAGAAGTAATCAGAAATCGGCCATCGTCGAGAAATATTTTTGAGGTAAGGAGTTTTCATGGTTTGGCTAGTTTCTACCGAAAGTTCATTCGGAATTTCAGTGGAATTAGCGCCGCGATGATGGACACAGTAAAGAAGCGCCATAATTTTTTTTACTGGACAACAGAGGCTGAGAAGAGCTTCAATCTGTTGAAGCGAAAGATAACAGAGCAACCAATTCTGGTGTTGCCTGATTTTTAGAAAACATTTCAGGTGAAATGTGATGCCAGTGGGTATGTTGTTGGAAGGGTCCTGAGTCAGGATGACAGACCTGTAGCATATTACAGTGAGAAGATGGATGATGCGAAGCTGAAATACTCCATGTACGACAAAGAATTATATGCCATCATACAGGCATTGAAGAAGTGGAGGCATTACTTGATACCCAAAGAATTCGTTTTGTATAGCGACAATCATGCATTGCAGTTTGTAAGTCAACAGGAGATGTTGAACCAGAAGCATGAAAAATGGGTGGAGTACATGAAAAATTTCACCTTTGTCATAAAAAACATTTCGGGGATTGCTAACAAAGTAGTTGATTCTTTGAGCAGGAAATGTTTGTTGCTGCAGGAGTTCAGAATCAAAACCCTGGGTTTTGAGAATCTGAAAGATATGTATGCAGGTGATGCAGATTTTGCAGAAGCATACGAGGCAGCTGAGAATCCAGTTCTCAGGGATCGGAGCCCATGGCTGGAATATATGATCCAGGAAGGATTACTTTTCAGGGGCAATCAACTGTGCATTCTGAATTGCTCCATGAGGGAGAATTTAGTGAAGGAAAAACACAGCGGTGGATTAGCAGGTCATTTTGGACATGACAAAACATTCGCAAAGCTGAGAGAATCGTATTTTTGGCCAGGCATGTGAGTATACGTAAAGAGGTTTGTTGACAGGTGCAGGATATGTCAACATGCAAAGGGCCGAAAGCAGAAAACCAGGTTATATCATCCATTGCCCATCCCTGAAAGGCCGTGGGAAGCCATCAGTATGGATTTTGTTTTGGGTTTGTCGAGAACGCAAAGGGGAGTTGATTCCATCTTTGTGGTGGTAGAAAGGTCCTCTAAAATGGCACATTTCATACCGTGTCCGAAGACCAGCGATGCAACCCACATCGTGAATTTATTTTTCAAAGAGATTGTCAGATTGCATGGATTACCGAGAAGCATAGTCTCGGATCGGGATACAAAATTCATAGGTCATTTTTGGAGGACGCTATGGAAGAAATTGGGGACTGATTTGGCATTCAGTTCTTCTTATCACCCCCAGATAGATGGACAGACAGAGGTAGTCAACAGAAGTCTGGGAGATCTGTTGAGAAGTCTGGTAACAGAGCACCATAGCAGTTGGGACCAGATATTGCCACAGGCAGAATTTGTGTACAATGATTCGGTGAATCGGAGTACAGGGAGGAGCTCGTTCCAAATTTTTTATGGAACGCAGCCGAGGGGAGTTTCTAAGCTCAGGGAGTCAGAACAGGCTAAAACTAGCAGCACGAGTGCAGGAAGATTCGCTGAGGTGATGCAGGAACTTCACATGCAGGTGAACCAGCGATTGCAGAAGTCCAATCAGGAGTACAAGCGCAAAGCTGATCAGCGGAAGAGACAACTTCAGTTCGAAGTTGGAGACATGGTTCTGGCGCACCTGAGGAAGGAAAGGTTCCCAAGGGGAACATATAACAAGCTCAATATGAAGAAAATTGGGCCATGCAAAGTCCTGAGAAAGTTCGGGGAGAATGCATATGAGCTTGAGTTGCCAGAGGGCATCGGGATATCTTTGATTTTCAATGTTTCGGACTTATACCCATATAGGGCTGGAAAAGCAGAAGCTGGAACTGGGGAATTAGTGATCCAGTGGCAGAAGAAATTGCCAGTTGCACAGAAATCACATATGGAGTGCATACTGGACAAGCGAGCAGGAAAAAAGACCAGGCGGAAGCAGTATTTTGAATACCTGGTGAAATGGAAGAATCACCCAGTGGAGGATGCCAGCTGGGAAACTGAAGCAGTTATACAGAAGCATGGAAACACCGTGCAGGAGCTCATGGACAGGAGCCCGTGAAATCTTTTGAGCCGAGGAGTATGATGCAGGAGCATCCACACCTCATCAAGCGAGCTAGCGCGAGGAGAAGAAAAGACAGTTGGAGAGCACCAACATTCAAACTTTGAAATATTTTGATATTTGGTGTGCCAAACATTAATGCATTGGTGTAATGAAGCGCACTTGTACATTTTAACGGACCTTGAGCAGATAAGCTCTCGTCCTTAGGTAGCTGAGGCATTTATTAGATTTAATGCAAGTAGATAAATTAATTAAGTCTAGATTAGACAGTTTTGCTTTCGAGAGGGAAAACGGAATATAGGCACCCTCCTTTGTATGATTGCAGAGAGAGATATATTCGAAGCAGCATTAGCATTCAGGATCAAGAAGAGAGAAAAGCAAAGAACTGGTGAAGAATCCCCATGTACATATATTGAATTAATAGGAAAGCTTTGATTCAATTCCATGGCTGTGATTACTCTCTGTGTGTTGTTGATATTATGTTGTTGCATACTTGCTTCTTGTTATGCCTTCGTTGTATATGTTGCATATGTAATTTCATGGCAGATTAAAAATCTGGGAGAGAGGCGAGAATAAGTTTCAATTGTTTCTCTGTCTGAGCCAGGAGATTCCTGCATAGAGTGCAGTGGAATTCATCCGCATAGAGTGCGTTGATGAGGCTCAACAGTTAAACTCTCATTCTCGATCACCCAGAAGTTGTTTTGGGTTATTCGAGCCGTTCAGGTTAAGTGCAGTTCGAGGTAGAAGTCTCAGAGTTGCGATTCTGAGCAAAGAGTTGAAGACTGCTGATGTCGGAGTGCGCAGGATCAGAAGCTCCAAACACTTAGCGTGTTTTGAAGATTTTCCGCAAAGGGTGTGTGCAAGAACTTCTTACTAAGGGAATTGAGGTCGTGAAGCTCAGGAGAGATAGGTCCTCAAGTTGTGGAAAGGTAGTAAGGAGGAGTTGCATGGGAAGATCGAGAGGAAGGGTCGCAGGCTGACGAGTCATCTCGTGGAGAGATACCTCTTGTTCGAGGACGCAGCAAGGAGGAAGGTGGACGTGAAGTCTACAGTGCAAGACGTGAAGGTTTGAAGATTGGGAGAGTAAAAGCGTTGATCGGGACCACGAGGAAGTGTGACTCGACTTGTGGACTAGGCGTATCGACAGTTCGTGAGGTGATCTCGGGACATCGGGTCTTGGGAATTGAAGAGCCAAGCGATTGGTTTCATAAGTCACGATTTCGCGAGGAGACGAGGTAGCGATACTCGGGTATCGGCGACTCGGGCCTCGAAAATCGAGGTGAAATTAATTTGAACTCTTGAGAAGCGAAGCCGCGAGATCGCGATATCGCGAGTCTCGACATATCGGTGCATTGGGTATTGGGAGTTGGAACCCCGAGTGGTTGATGGCGCGAGAGGCGAAGTCCCGATCCCCTGAGTAAAGGAAAAGAGGATAGAGAGGAGTGAACTGTGGGTGTAGATCTTCCGATAGGAAGACAAAAGAGTATTGACGCTCTTCTGGCCGAAGAGAAGAGGAGGTCGTGGTGAGAGAGGGTTGTACCGTGAGGGTTGCGACTACGTGATCATTATTGGAGAGGAAGTTGGAGGCGTGATTTGAGGTTGCAAGGGGGGCAACTCCAATCTCGATGGATCTTGGTTCGAGATCAGACTGGGAGGTTTTGGGTCTTGAGAAGATTCAGGGAGGGGTGGCATGGGGATGACTTTAGGGTTTTGGTTGGGCCATTGTTGTTTTTTCCTTTTAGGCTATTTCCATGGATCAGATACTTCAGGTGGGGTTTCAGGGGGGGAATTGGGATAGTTCTTTGAAAAATTTCCATACTCATGACAGATTTTGCATTTGAAAGGAATTTGTCCATAGTCAACTTGTTGTAGATAGGTCCATTTATCCAGAGTGAGGTTAATAGCTTCAGGCATGCCTTTTTCAAGATCAACTTTTACATAGATCTGTGCACAGGCTTGGAGACCATTTTTAGGTTCGACATGATCGTTATACTTCTATAGGGTATTACTAATAGAATGAATAGTGTCATCATTCCAACAGTGTAGGGGGAAGAAGGGGAGACGAACGCAAACTGGTACTGCATTGGGAATATCATTCTCGGGGCTGAAATCCGGGGTCCATGTATTAAGATACATACCCTTGTAGCCCATAAAGTAAAGTCCACTTCTCAAGATAAGATATCAATCTGATTTGTCTTCAAACAAAAAGGGAAACAAACCTCTTCCACACAGAAAGTGCGAAAGGTTTCCTTTCCGGTGGGGTTTCAAGTTCTTGCCAATCCAAATAACCATAGCCTATGGAGAGGGTCAGATTCCAGTCAACTGACCTATGAGTGCATGGTTTGGAAATTTTAGGGCAAGGGATCTATAGCTTCCTTGGATCGGAACCGAGGGTATTTGGTCTAGTTGTTTCATGAACTTTTGAGGGCCGCGCTTGTTCGTCTTGGGAAGAGAGGCGATTAGAGAGGAAAAGGAAGAAACATCTAGGGAGGAGGGATAAGGAGGCAGTTGAGAAGGGGGGGGCGACGGGGAGGCCCCTCCAGGTGAGGAGGCCATGCATGAGGAGAAAGGAAGGACGAACACGCATCAAGAATCTGATGCTCTGAGCTTTTGTCTTACTATTTTTCTAATATTGAAAACCAAATGTTACATGATAATTTTGAGAGGGATTACATCCATGTAGTAGACGAAATGACGAAAATATGAATGTATGCATTGTAGAACATAGAATCGAACTATATCATTTGAGGTACACTTCACAAACACTCCTTTTTGAAGTGCTCAAGAAAGAAAAGTTCACTAAGTTGACCACTATTTTAATTCTTTATAATTTGAAATAAACATATGGATGATGAGGCATTATGTGTACCTGTTTTTTAAGATATAACATGTGATAGGCATACTATAGTATAGTGTGCTTTATAGGCTTTTAAATATTTTCATGTTATTAATAGTTAGTTACTTGTTAATGTTAGTTTGGATTAGTTTATTACAGGGTAAAATGTTACCATCAAACAATGTACTTACTAGTACATGTAAATATGCTAGAGATGATAGAAAATTGTGCACTAATTTGGTTGTTTATAATAAAGTATATCATGCATGTCAAAAATATTTAATATTATGCAAAGGATGGCATAAAGATACGTCCTTATCTTCAAAATCGAAAACAAATTGGTAAATCTTTAATGTAAAGGGGGGGTGTTCCACAAAAATATTACACATGTTATGGTCCTACCCTAAGCTCCATAATTTAGGGTACATAGGAGTTAGTTAATTTTTTTATATGGACATCCTCTTTGAATAAGGCTCATTCGAAGTAGTGGATAGTTATTCAATGTAAAAGGGTGTACTTTATAAGTCCCACTAGGTAGTTGGTACCCATCAGTGATGGGGCTCAAAGTATTTAGTGTTTTTTCTATGGATAAATTATTTAAAGAGATAGGAGATGATGGAATGATTTTCTTGTGTTGTGTATTCAAAGATCTACTTAGTGGATGGTGCCCCACGTTAAGAGGAAGGTGAACATTGCATTTTTCATCACATTATCAATACACAAGGGTATATTTATAGATTTTATATTGTTATTAGTTAATTTTCAATGATATTCTCTATATACGTAGTTCTATTTCAATTTTAAAGGGTCAAGTAACACTACAAGTGGTATCAAAGCTCTTTCATGAGCTAGCATGCCTCCAAATTTTAGTAGAGTTTTTTTTTAGCTTAGAGACTTGTTTCGACATATTTAACTAACATAGTGATATGTCATTTAGCAGATAAAACTTCCTTTGGGGAAGAATATAAAAATAAAATGCAAGTGGAATCATGTTATTTGAAACCCTTGTATCCCCTTCTATTACTCGTTCAAGTAGCATCACAATATAAAACAATTTTATATGGAATATCACTTCCACATACCTTCATGTATATCTAAAGACCCCTAGGTATAATTGAAACTAACCCTAGATCAACCCATCAATCATATTATTTTTATATTAAAGTAAGAACAACACTTGGGGAGATCGCTCACTAGTACGTGGGTAATCGATTTGTATGACTAAGGGCATGGTTGAGCATCCACAATTACTGCCCTAAGATATTTGGTTGAGTACTATTTTTCAACTCATAATTATATCATAGGGCTATAGCACATGACACTTTTTCTCTAGGATCCTGCAAATCCCAACTTATAAAGTTATCTGAATAAATCCCTACATATTTTCATCTAGAAGGAATTTGCAGAATCAATCATCATATTAATAGTTATCCAAGAGTAATACTCCCACATGAGTAGTACTCACAATAAAATAAAAATAGAGACTGAGACCTTCTGACACCATTGTTGGAGACCTATCTCAAAATATTCCTTTCATCGTGATAATCATAGGGTAAATCCTATTAAATATCCCTTTTCAAGACGAGCCAACAATATAGTGTTTTTTGGTATATCTGAAAAGAATCTTTTCAAGCTCCTGGTCATAATGAGGTAAGTAGAGAATAATGCTCCAACAAAGTATTTGGTGGTCCAAATGTTCAAAGTAACAACCTGACCAACTTGAAGAACCAACAAAAGGTCCCACCATCTTAGAACTCACAATAGACCCAACCCACTTAGCACCTAAAACTAGAAGACAAAATTGCTAACATTGAGTGCACACTCGAAATTGTGAAGGATGAAAAGAACAAAAAAAATGACATGTTGAAACTTTTAGGTGACTACTTGAGTATATAAATAGGATATCCAAACATTTATCCAACCAAACAGGAATTTACCACCCGTCAATTCTGGGTTGCACACATCTTTCATGGTATTCATCACCCAAACTTTCAGGATCACAATTCATGGCATCATTTTCGAAACCTTTACATGAACAAATTTGATGGTTCATGTTTCTCAAGTTGGGTTACCCAAATGGAAAATTATTTCTCTCTTTGTGGCATTACTGATGACCTACATGGAATAAACATTAGGCTCTTATATTTGGATGTGGAATGATGGAATTCATGGCAATAGTATAAGGAGGCTTATAAAGGATACATTTCCTAGAAATAGTTTGTGCAAGTACTTTATGATCATTTTTATCATGGCACTCATCATTTGGGATGCCTAATAAATTACACAAAACAAAGACAATTATGGAAAATATTACCTCCTTTGAGAAATTGGCAATTTTAATAAAGGTCTAATATAATTTATTTTTGAATATTTTTTCATCAATGATCTCAAGGATGAAATCAAATCACAATTCAATACCCTCAAACATGGTTGGAATATTCACATAGAAAGGGAAGAAATATACCCTCAAGGGGATTACATAGAATTTCCCCGAAACTATAACTTATAATCATATGGATAAGCTATTAAAAAAAATCACATAGGTGTTATTTCATGGTTCAATGCCATATATGTAGTCAGCACCACACCACCAGAGCTTCACCTTGATTTTCAGTTGCTTCTCTATAAGAATCAACAGGTCTTTGAAACTCCACAAGGTTTACCATGTTTATGTTGGGAGCATGATCATGATATTCCCCTGATTATGTGAATTCAAATTCCCTATGTGCATCCTTATATACACCATTTTGAACAAAAGAAAAAAATATTGAAAATATCATTAAGGAATTGTTGGAAGTAGGAGCCATATGTTCTAGTACTACCCCTTACTCATCACTAGTAGTCATGGTATTAAATACATAAGGTACTTGGCACATGTGACTTAATTTGTGGGATATTAATAATTTGACTATCAATGCCAAATATACTATCCTATTTATTGATGTCTGTTAGGATTAACTTCATGGAGCCAAGTTTTTCACTAAACTTGACATTTGTTCTGGTGACAACCCGATAAGGACGAAAGAGGTATACATCCATAATACCACCTTCCATGCACATGGACTTCATTATGATTTTTTAGTAATTCCTTTTGGCCTTTTCAATTCTCCATCTTCCTTATAGAGCCACGTGAATAAGATATTTTAACCATTCCCCAAAAAAAATTCACTAGTATTCTTTGATGATATTTTGATATACAACAAAACATGGGAATACTATATCAAGCATGTTGATATATCCTTTTAGCTCCTATAGGACCAAAAATTATTTTTAGTATGCTTCAAATTTTATTTTGGGGGTTCATAGGTTTAATAGTTGGATTACATTGAAATCTAGGAGGGAGTACATGTTAATCCCAAAAAAGATATAGCTATGCAAGAATGGAATCATCCCATAACCCTTAAGAGATTGTATCCATTCTTAGGAAATATAGGGGAATATAAGTTTTTTGTGAAAAATTATGGAAAACTTGTTTTTCCCTTAACCTCGCTACAAAAAAGAATGCCTTTATTTGGAAAGAGGTTGTAGAATAGGCCTTCTTAGCTTAAAAATATGCGATGTGCACAACTCTTGTATTAGTTGTGCTATATTTTAGTTATATTTTTGTCTTTGAATGCACTTCATTTCTAGAGGTATTGGAGTAGTACTAATCCAAGAGGGGTGCCATTTGGCATCCACTAGTAAGCAATTGTGTGACCATAATTTTGGTAAATCAACATATGACAAAGAGATCATTTCCACCCTCCATGCTAGAGATACCTAGTGTCCATACCTTATCGGGAGACATTTATAGATCAACATTGGCCATGATATTGTAAATTAATTTCTTGAACAAAGGTTATCCTCGAAAAACAAAGATAAGTGTGTCACCAAGCTACTTAGGTATGACTATTGATTATCTATAAGAAAGGTAAAGAAAATGTAGCAGATGATTCCTTATCTTGGTAATTTGAGGAGAATGGATACCTTTTCACATTATATTTATCCATTATATGTTGTCTTGAGAGATATCATCAATATTGGTTGTTGGCAAATGACATTGTCCATCAACTCATCTACAGGCTTGAGAAGTATCCCAACCCTCCTAAGATGTATACATGGTATCTAGATACATTGTGATACAGGGGACACATTTTTCTAGTAAAACAATATACTTTGAAATAAATAATCTAGGAGGAATTTCATTCATAACATATTGCATGTTACTCTATATTTCAAAATACATGTGAATGAACTAAGTGGGCATTCTTTTGGGAAGAGATGAAAACCAACATCCAAGATTTTATGGAAACATGTGACACTTGCATAAGAAATAAATTGGATACAATAAACATATCAAGGGAAACACAACCACTACAAATTTAAACACACGATCTAACATCACTATGTATTTTATAGTGGGACTTCCTAAGGTAAAAAAAAAATGTGTGATCATAGAGGTATTCAATAGTCTCTCCAAATATGATCATTTTTACACCATACCACATCCATTTACCCCTTCTCTAGTTGACCAAGTATTTCATGACCATATTTTTAAGTTACATGAAATGCCCATGTCCATTGTCTCAAATCATGGTTGTACCTTCTCTAATACATTTTGGTAGGAACTATTTAAATTATAGGGGTCGCATCTAAAAATGAGCACTAAATATCACTCCCAAATAGATGGTCAAATTGTTCAGTGATCAACAAGTGACTATAAAAATATTTGAGATGCTTCTAAAAAAACACACCAATGGGCACAATGGTTGACCCTAATATAATGGTGGTACAATACCTCTTATCATGGAGATACAAAAATGACCCCATATGAAGTAGTTTATAGAGAAAATACATTGTTGGTCAATGAATGTTTACCAAGCACTTCCAAGGTTCAAGTAATGGATCACACACTCCACAGTAGAGAATCCATTCTCCACATGCTAAAGGAAAATTTGATTATGGATAAAAACATAATAAAGAAACAGGAAGATCAACATCGCTCAAAATGATCTTTTGTAGGAAGGGATTAGGTGTTTCGTCAATTTCAACCATATAAACAAACATAACTCAATTTAGAAAAAACACCTAAAAAATTATCACCCAAGTTCTATGAACTCTATGAGATCATTTGGTGAATTGAACAAGTGGTCTACAAATTGGTTTTACGAACCCACTCCAAGATTTTTCTAGTATTGCATATGTCTTGTCTAAAAACGATCATGGGATAAAAGTGAAAGGTGAAAACTATAGATTATCGGAACTTAAAGAATAAGGATTATTTTATATCTATCTATTAGTATCATTGGAATCCAAAGAGCATCAATTATGCTAGTGCAAGATTTTTTAAGTATAGATCAAGTGTAAAGACATGCCTCATGGGAACCAACCATGAACCTACAAAAATTTCCTTGTCTACAACCTTGAGGATACTTTTGTTTTTGAAGGGGAGGGGCATGTTAGGCATCTACCATAGCCTTCCTAATTTAGTCTACATGGGATTTAGTTAATTAATCTATGTGGCCATCCTCTTTGAATAAGGCCCAACTAGATATTAGTGGATAGTTATTCGATGTAAAAGGGTCCACTTTATAAGTCCCACTAGTTAGTTGGTTCTCATTTGTGATGGGACAACAAGTAGTTAGGGTTTTTTCTATGGGAAATTTATTTAAAGAGATAGAATATTATGTAATGCTTGTCTTGTGTTGTGTATTTGAATATGTACTCAGTGCAAGGTCAGCCCACCATAAAATCCAAATGGACGTTGTATTTTTCTTAGCATTTTTTTTTTGTAAGCTAGCTATCGTATTACCTTTTATAAAAGAAGAGTAAAAAAAAGATCATTGACACTAGTGATGAGGCTGCCAATAGAGGAAGCCAAACCCACCACCAAGTGTTGAAGTTCCATAGTATTTCACTGTGAAAACTGAAACTTGACATAATTACATATTTTTAATTAAACAACATCCATGGTGGTTGAAGAAAATGGTATTGTAGATTACCAAACCAAACAAAAACTAAAAATACCAAAATGTGACCTGCCATGACACCTACTTGGTGAGATTGTTGTAGGGAAACACATCCCTGGAAGACTCTTTCCATTTTGGAGTCATGATGGCCCATTGATACTCATCATTGTTGTGACATTTTGGGGGTCTTACGCTCCTGAACCCAACAACCAATCTAACCGATTTTCCATTAATTCATGTCAGAATTTTTGCTCATTATTATCCCTATGAATCTCACTAATAATATCATGTTGCACCTTGGTGAAACCTGAATGGGGATATGGGGTAGAGTGGGCACTATAAGTAGTGACTGGGTTGGGGGTAGGAATGTTGACTGTAGGGTTCAGGGGTTGAAAGTGGTTGGGATCGACATCATTTGAGGTGGCTCAAAAATCAACGCAAGCCTGCATGACTGTGTGGCACAGAAAATGAATCTCATAAGTGGTTGATCTTGTAATACCCATGTTTCCCCCAACTTGTAATTAATCATTATTTATGATTACCATGCTAAGGCATGTGAACATGAATGTCAATTTATTGTTGTTTGAATTGCCAATAATTGACTGTGGGGGTGAAACCTTGAAGTACTGGCCATGATATCACTAGAGGAAAGAAATGGGAAAACTATGGAGAGGGTTCATTATGTCAAATGACCCCAAATCCCCCTTTCTTGGGAATAATAAACCTCCCCTGGATTCCAAGGAGGAATCAGTTAATGAATAAAGGATCGATGGTTGAACCATAAACCACCCCCCATGAATCAAAGCATGGTCTAGCTGGAGAATGTCATCCCAATGTACCATAGGGTCCTACAGACCCAGGTTGACCCAAGTTTCCTTCTGACAGAAGGAACAGGATGGGAAGGGGAACCTTCCCCAAGGAGGGGTGTCCGTGAAAGGCATGCAGACATATATATAGAAGAGGGGAGAATGTGAGAGACACTCGAGATGAGAAGAGGAAATTAAATATTGTTACATTTTTATGGTTACTGGATAATTTACAGAAGAACGCGACCCAAACAAGAGACTACGAGCTTGATGTTAAGGAAACATATGATAAAGCTGGCAAAGGAGGTGACAGAGAGAGAGAGAACCTCTAAGAGAGCTGTCAGAAATTCCCTAGTGATATGATGGCTTATCATGAGGGTGGCCAGAGAACTAAGAATGAATGCCTCTAATCCTATGGTTGGGTGGAAAGGAAAACACCCATAGTGAGTTGGTTGGCAATCTACTATAACAGATAAGCATTTTTTTTAACCTTGTGCACTTAAGATGAAATGAAAGTTTTAATGTATGAATTTACTTATGCCTGAGTTAGTTGGGAAATGCTATTTTATATACCTTCATGGTTATATGAATGTGTGTGCATTTATAGCTGAAGGCATGAATATTTGATATTCTGTAAGTGTCAAATTGTTTCTCTTTTGTAATCCCGGTGTAAGGAATACCCATATACCCTCCTGAGTATAATATCTCAAACTAGATACCCGTGCACATTGTGCAGGGTCAACACGTAATGAAGCATTGAAAGGTTCTCAAGGAGAATGAGTCAAGGGAGTGTGCGGGAGATATTTCCAAGTCTCAAGATTAGGAGAAAGAGTGTAAAGTGTGCGTCAATGCCTAAGTCTTTCATAGCTGACGAAGATTAGGAAGGATACCGAGGTTTAAGTATTGGAGGAGAGGATTATCTTGTTCGAATGGTGAACATAAGAGATCTATTTGAGAGGGTCCAAGGTTGTCACAACTGTTGGATTTGGAGAAGGAACACGGGTGTTAACTCCTCGACTCCTTTAGTCTTTGTCATTTCGGTGATATTTGGGTGATTTCCATAAAAGAGATTGACCCTTTGAAGTCCTAGAGCCTGAAGTTAATCTGGTCTATAGATATGAGGATGCCCGAGAACTATCCCAACTGTCAGATCTATGATGTAGTCATCCCAACGTTGACTGCTTCGGGATAAAAAATGTTTGGTAAGACAACCCCCCCCTCCGAGGGATGAAGTCGCGAAGTAATATGGACCGTTGATCCTTAGATACTTAGGGATCCTTCTCAAGCATCGATCTAAGGACTCCATTGATAACCCCTCTTAACCGTTCGACCATCCAGAGGAGGGACCCACGTACGATACTTCGACGAAGTCCCACTTTGGGAGAATGAAGCGATCGTAGAGTTGAAACCCTCGAAGGCTGGAGCTACGAAGTAATGTGAACCATGGATCTAAGGATCCTTCAAAACCTTCCTGGACTGTCATATCGAGCCTAATGAAAATTTGACATCAAGTAATTCAACATAGTCCTACTCCGGGAGGTTTAACTTGTGAGTGAAAGAGAATATCGCCAGAGAATTTAATGTCAAAGTGACACAGTGTACTGACATCACCTACGATGATTTGGACTCATCATAGGCATAACACATTTCACCCGTGTCTTCCACCAAATTTTGTGTGTTGTGCCTAGACCGTGGTTAGCCAAATGTTGACCACTCTATGTTAAATACATGAATAATTTGAAGATAAATCTCAAAATAAATCCATAATATCAACAAGAATAGCCAAACCATTCAACAAAATATTGAACACAAGAAATACATAAAACCTTTGAGGTAGGGTAACACCATATATTAATCCTTAAGGAAGGATAATACTCCTCAAGAAATGCTCGATACATTCACAATATTCTGCACTATGTTTCATTACATTTCTTACACTTATTTATATAAATCTCTCTATCTCCTAGGAACCTTCTAGAAAGCCTTCTCACATTTATTACATCTAACTACCATAGTGGGTCTTTATTAATATAGTGGACCTAGTCCACCTTACATTGAATGAACACATTCTCATATATTAAATGACTTCCACTAATAATACATAACCACATCCCATTGGGTACCTCCCTAGGTACCCCATATTACCTCCCTAGGTATACTACATTCCATTCCCCTTCACATGTTTCATCCTCGAAACATGAGAAGAAACCATACAATATGAATGGCTAAGCAATGTCGCAAACTAGTACCAAGTATGAACATCTATACATCCCAATGGAAGTCGAACATGATGTCCATCTATTGCATTTCCACCATGATCTTTCTCTGCATCATGTTGGGGTTGTCATGGGATTGTTTCCGTAGCCTAAGCTCCTCCCATAGTAGTGGTAGTCCTCCATGCACCTCTTGATCAGTTTCTTGTCTAGTGCCCTGCTAGTGCATAAATGTGTTAATGCACATGCCCTTGCCTTGATGAATGTTTTATCTCTATATGATGTGGATGGTGATATACAACAACTGTAGGAATCTTTTCTTTTTTCTTCAAATCTGCATCACTTTGTGCCTTTGAGTCATTGACCTTCTTAGCTTCCTAATTATTTCCTTCATGTAGTTTTTCTTCATCTCCTTTTGTAGACTTTGCCTCTGATTCAACTTCATACTCGACAATAACTTCTTTGTTAGCCTCCATGGGCCCATATTTCTTACTTAGAGACACATCCTGCAATGTGATTTTATTTTTCTTGTACCACAACTTCAAAAACTTCTTTTGAACATTAATATTAATGGTACCCACTGATTCTATCCTAGGATATCCCAAAACAATATCCACTTCATCCATATCCATAACATAAAAATATGAATGCAACACATATTTATCCATACTAACCTTCAAATATTTAAAAATTTGAACACTTTTACCCTCAACCTATGTGCTATAGATATTCTTAGTAGGAATTTTCAATCTATTAACCAACTCAACATTGATAAAATTTTGTTGGCAACCATGGTTAATAGAAACAATGACATTTTATTTGTGAATACAACAATGAACCTGTAATATAGATTTGCCACCTAAAAATAAACTCTTGTTTCTCCCTTTAGTAGCATGAGACCATTTATCTAAAAGAAACTTTTCAAGTTCTTTATCAGAAAGTGCCATCAATTGGCTATACCTATGTGATTGACACCAAATGATAGCATCATCTTTTAAATAACACGATACCCAATGTTTCCAAACCTCTTTCGAAAATGAATTCAAGTATTTTATGAATTATTCAATATTAGGGCCATCATAGTTTCCAGTAAAAAACATCCTTCTTGGGATAAATCTTGAACAAAAACTAGGATTAAAAATAACTTACTGCAAAAAATCGCGGCTTTTTCCAGAAAAACCCTGAAAAACTACTGAATTTAAAGTGCTCATAATTTCACTTCTAGGACTTCGTTTCGACCAATTTGTTTTTTGAAATTGGGTATTTTTTAGAGAGGAATTCAAATATCTCTGAAAAATACCGAATTGGTTTGGCCAAATTATACACATAAATTTTCATATCTCAACCTAAAGTGTGCCTCCATATTTTTTATTTCCTAGAAAAAATCTACAAAAGAACAAAATATTCTTCCCTTCTTTGGCCAAGGAAAGTTCTCTGATACCACTTGTTAAAAACAAGAATAATCGGAAGATAAATCTCAAAATAGAACCACAATATCAAAAAGAATAAGCCAAACCATTCACCAAAATACTGAACACAAGAAATCGATAAACCCCTTGAGGTAGGGTAACACCATATATTAATCCTTAAGGAAGGATAACACTTGTCAAGAAATGCTTGATACATTCACAATATTCTTCACTATGTTTCATTACATTGCTTACACTTCTTTATATATCTCTTTGTATCTGCTATGAACCTTCTAGAGAGCCTTCTCACATTTATTTCATCTAACTACCATAGTGGGTCTTTATTAATATAGTGGACCTAGTCCAACTTACATTGAATGACCACATTCTCATATATTAAATGAATTCCACTAATAATACATAACCACATTCCCATTGGGTACCTCCCTAGGTACCCCGTATTACCTCCCTAGGTATACTACACTCCAAGAGAAAGGAGGAGGTTACATAATGAATCCCCTGAATGTCGGAGTTACGAAATGATGCAAACTGTCATTTCGAGAATTCATCAGGATCCCTCATTTCTGTTGGATCCATGTTGTAGTCAATACTTTGGTGAAGTCCTTCTATTCGAGAGTGGAACGACCCTAATGAGGGAACCTCTGAAGGCTGAATTTGTGAAGTGATAAGAGCCATAGATCTAGGCTATGGATAGCCCGATGTTGAACAACTCTGTGAATGGTGAGAAGAATGCATTGAAAACCTCCCAAAAGGATAATTATTGAAGTAACAAGAGCTATATATATATGGATCTACGTGTCCGGAACCTGACTATGAAATATGAAGGATGTTAAAAGGCTATCAATTTGGTGTGACATGGCAAGTCGACATCACTAGGGTGACATGGACCCATGATCGACGTTCCTTGTGTCACCATGATATGGAAATTTTGCAGACCCCTTATTCCTATTAATGAGTGACACAGGTCACCCCCTGAAGAGGGCAGGCATCACCACTATCCCTTGCGACGTGTCAGCCCCTGGTACATGCTCGCCTGGACAAAGTGGTTGGTGAGGTGATTGGGACTTTGGGAGTCTATTACTTCGGGACTTCAGAGGATCTGGGGTGTATTATTGTAGAGAGACTGAAAGGCCCAAAGGCCAGCACCACATGGCAATTTACAGGACTTTGAGAGTTTGAGACTCTAGGAGGTCTCATTCGTAGTCCGAAAAGGGGCGCTCAGGGCCAAAGCACTAAACGTCGAATATTCCTTAGGCATATGCATTAACATGGAGGGATATTAGCCATCGAATTATGGATGCTTGGATTTTCTCCATAGATTTAGGAGTGTTTGAAGATTTAGGATCTTCGAGAACTCGAGATGATACATATGAGATGGACCCACGTGAAAGTTGCATGGCCCTTGACAAATAAATACTCGAAGAAATTGGGAATGACATATCTTCTAGTCTAAATCTTGGTTTTGAGGATGGAGACACTAGTTTGGGAGACCTGGACAAGAGGAACATGATAGAGACCCTAGACGAAGGGTTTGATTAATTAAGGAAAAACAAATTTATGATGCCCCACCCCTTAAAAGAGTGTTTATTGGTTGGGTGTGTTACAAATTGTTGTCAGATCATGGAAACAACATTTGTCCTGCTTGATCTCATGCACGAGTCACATAACAATATTATTAGAAAAAAATTAAGGGAAAGGGCATACTACCCTACCCTAT
This sequence comes from Picea engelmannii, assembly GCA_009831015.1. Taxonomy (NCBI): domain Eukaryota; kingdom Viridiplantae; phylum Streptophyta; class Pinopsida; order Pinales; family Pinaceae; genus Picea; species Picea engelmannii. The sequence continues at coordinate 21,812 of WSFP011394432.1, forward strand.
CTAGAAGAGAATGATTCAGACAGAAGCCTGGATGGGTTGGAGAACATTCGAGAGACTAGTTTACCAAGGCTAACATGATCCCGTTGAGAGTATCATTGTCATATGGAATTTATCTACATAAGTTCATTGAAAGATGTATATTAAAATTCAGTTGGGGTTTTACCCAACGACATTGAATGATGATAGTCTTTGGCAGAGGAAGCCTATCATTTTCTTTCGGAAATGATGAGAACTCATACAAGAGTAGGATTATGCTGATGAGCACTAATAAAAAGACTTGGATGTGAATGGATTTAAAGGATCCGTAGCCATAATAATTATTTTTTTAATAAAGGATTAAACCTAGTATATGTGTATGACCCCTCCTGATCATAGGATTAATGGAAATGGTAAGGTCAATTTACTAACTAAAAATTGTTGATGGAATAATCCATTAAACAAGTAAAAAGGAACCATATAGATTGAGAGAAACCTTCATGAAGGTAGAAGTGAATTGACCTAAGCAAGTTCAAAAGCTCACGGTTATACTAATGGAGTGTATTTCCATGGTAACTCAAGGGCACGTCTATACATAAGAATGCATATGCATAAATATTGAACATGCAAATTAGGCATGTTATAACCTGTGGTGGGTCCTGTGGTATGGTCTACTAATGGACATTTTAGATGAGGATGACCTTATGATAGCGGGAGATAACAACATGAATGAAAAATTGATGATGTTGCAGACTAATTCCTTAATAACATAGGGCTGTAAGTATTAATGAAGGACCAATGCAGGGTCTGATTTAAGGAGGTACATAAACACCTTTAGATTTACCAGTGGGTCATATTGACATCCAAAGGTGGATTATAACCATACATAAATAGATTGGTATACTCAGATAGCTATAAGAGGGAGTTTAGGAAAATATTCCCTTGTAGAAATATGTTCACGAAGAATGGTTTGATGCATGAAAGAGAATCTTGATAAGCTATCGTGTTTCCTTGGGGAACTATTGGATTTGCCCAGATAATATTTCTAGGCTGTTGAGTTATCTTATAACAACATAGAAAATAATTATTTCTTGTTGGTTGTTTTCATACAGAAAGAGGGATATAATGATGATTATTTCTGTTAAACTGACCATGTGGATAGCATGCCAATGATTGCAATCTCCCAAACGAGAAGGATTTGGAATTCTGATGTGTCCATGTGCATGTATGACATGGAAAGGGTGCAATCAATGATCTTGCATGATGTATATTTGGGATAATTGTGTATAGGATTTAGTACATGGTTTTAATGCATTGTGAAGCTTCTTGATATTAATCCTGATATTAATACCAAATAGGTATGAATGATATTAAATGTGCAAGTGATGCACATGTATGATGTAAGAATATATGTATACTAAAGGCACAATATGGCTTCCTTGATGAGTGATATGTAAGGAAATAATTATAGTTTCGAATATTGAATGAATATTGTGGATGCATGGCCAACTCTATTCTGAGGAGTCATGAAAGATTGGTTTTGAATAATATATTGAGGGGAATGCATTCCATTCCCTCAGGAAAGGCTAGTATAAATAGATGAAAGAGTAGATGAGAAAGGATTAAATCTTTTCTCGTGAAAACATGCAACATGATTAAGCCATTGAGGACTGCATGAGAAACGTTGCGAACAATCATAAGTTAAATGATCTATGATTATTCATGTGGTTAATTGCATCATGGATGTAAGATAGGAAAACAACGAATATGTGTGGACATATAATATGGATGCATAACAAAGATGCATTTTTATATTCCTTATGGAATATTTGGTAAAAAACTGAAGCTAAATCAAGGTTGAGGCCATCATAGATAGATAAGGATATGCAATAAGGAAGTTACATGCTAAAAGAGTTCCTTATGGAGGAACTATGTGAAGACTCTGTCAGGAGAACAAAGTCACAACCTTAATGAATGTTGATAATTGAGAATTGGTCTACAATCAAATTTATATAAGAATCTTGGATTACATTCTAAAACAAAATATATGAGGGGAAAACTAACCAACAAGTGTAGACCATTCTGATAACTGAATGGTAATGTGCAACGTGCACATGGTCATGGCTCATTATGAACAAAAGGTTGGCTATTAAAATCATGTTGATGTATCCTAAGAGTTAGGATGTGCCTAATCGAGGTTGCTCAAGGAAAAGAGCAGGAAGATCACAATAAGAATTAGATTGCATAAGAAAAGAAGGAGAAAAGGAGGAACACTTTTCTCACCCTAAGAACTCTGGATTCTTTAACAGAGTCGTAGGCTTAAAAAACAGTTGTTGAAATGAGTATAGCTAGAGAAAGGAGAATAAGAAAGTAAGTAAGTTTGAATGAATAGTCTTGGTTGAATCCATATTAAACAAAGGCAGTGAGCCCTTGGAAAATAACCCAGTTGGACTGAAGGTCCCAGGATGTGTAGATGAAGTTAGGAAAAGAGAAGAGCCTTAACTCCTTTCTTGTTGTATATTTTTTTTTCTTTAGGATGAGAAAGTTGGTATTTTGATGAAAGTAAATGTTATGATACCATAATGATGATGGTTTTATGACTGTGGAAACAATTGAGAATTTCTTGGATTGCACTCATGGAATCATTAAGGATAATGTGATGACCTACATAGAGATATGCTAGGACATACATGAAAACTGTTATTGATTTAAAAAATATGATACTTGCATTTTTATTTTACATGATGACTAACACATTTATGATGTATGTCATATGTAGAAAGAAATTGGAACTGTTGAGGAAGACAGTTGCCAATGATGGATAACCACAAGAAAAGGATGACTATGAGAAGGTGCTCGTCAAAAGATTGTTGAAGGGGATTTAAAAGTCTCCATAAAGTACCATTAATGAGGTAATATTAGAGAGGGTGATAGCAGCCATGAAAGGTTTAAAAATGTCCATACCTATGTGGCATAAGGTATGAATAAATTTGATAAGAATCCCTTCTGAAAATATTTCATTATCCTAAATATATGCAAATAATTGTGAGTGGTTGTTGTATGTTATTGTTACCCAAGCGGGGTAAGATTTAGGAAATAAGAATATGAACAATAGAGAGAGAAGTCTATGCCAATCAAGTATGAGTTATAATACTTGCAATAAAATGCATGAGTAAAGATTACCATAGGTATAATAAACAATCTAGGGATATTTGGAATAAAGGTGCTTATAGCTAGCACATTGCATGGAATTGCTTTGAGGAAATGTAGGTTTTCATAAAGGGAAGACAATGGATTTTCCATTAAGGGAGGAGGACCTTCCAATATTTTAATTACATTGTATAGGTGTTAAATAAAAGATAAATTGGGTGGCCATCAGTGTTGGTACCCTGGTTACTAATGAATGAAGAATGCTTGGGTGCATTCAAGAGAAACATTTAGTTTCATGTGTGTTGATTTGGGATCACGATCAGCCTGTAATAGGAAGTATAGTTATGTTGTAATAATGAATGAGAGTGAATGACCCATATGGTGGAGAGGTTGGTTAACCTCCAACACACCATGGCAGAGTACTTCTCATCAAGTGTGGCTATGAATATGGCTATGAATGTGGCCATGAATATTGTCACATTGATTAAAGTTATTTGATATATGAATTTTCATTTAGAAATGTAGTATGTTGAAAGGATTATTACGTAAATAATGATACTTGTTTTTTCCTTGTACCCTTGAATAGATGAAAATGACTTGTATTGTTAGTATGAAACATTTACAAATACAATGTGCATGAAAACTAACAACATGATTGGCTGAGGAATTTTGAAGTTGCAGGAAGAAAGGGGACTTGGTTATAGAAGTATGGTAATCCCACAAGGGAGGCCAATTATTTGTTGAGCCAAACTGCTATGGGAAGTGTAACAACCCTAGGCTGAACCCAAATTGTAAATGAAAATGTACTTAAGCTAGTGAGTTGTTGGATATCATTTTTGTATGCACCTACAATGGCTTAGTGCGCACATGTACTATGCACTAAAATGATGAAGTGTGTACATTCTAGGATACTGCGCACAACAAACTTAAGTGCGCTCGATTTTGAGGCCAAAGAGCATTTTGTGCATATGTTGTGTTTATAGGCTGGTGAGATAGTTATTATAAGCTAGGAGTCTTGTGTGTTTAATTAGGCCAACGAGCCTAGATGATAAAGGCCAGTGAGCCTATTTTTGTATATGTAAATACTCATATCCTTAATATAGTACATCGTTGCATGTAGACCGGACACGATAAAAGAGTGTGGGGGACTAAACTCCACTAGTTTAGGAAAGGGGGTGGGAATAAAAGTTAAGGATAAGGGGCTAATCTAGGGAGCTTAAGCCAAAAAGGAATATTATATTAATATTACTTAAAGTATAAAGTATGGATAATTATTTTATCCTAAGTTCTAAGGTTGGGGACAAGTGGAAAAAACTGGTTCTCAAAATGACAAGTGTCAAGTTGGGAACATGAATATATATAGCTTGGACTTACTGCATTAGTCATTCATTCACTCACTCATTCAATTTTCCTCTCTACCTTTCTGTTACTATAATTGTACCTGTACCCGTGGCCATACCCGTACTTGCACATGTACCTATACCTGTACCTGGTTAGCTTGGGAAATGGACTAAAGAAGTGGGTTGTTAGGCCCGTGGGATACTGAAGATGTGGGTTGTCAGGACCGTGAGAAATTTCTCTCTAGGTGAGAGAATTGATGTGAATTGATTTCATGAAGGTGCTGAACTGCAAGTATAGGTCTCTGAGACTTCATTCTCGGCCTATTGCTAAAGCCCTAGAAGTGTAGTGGGGAAGTTGAAGGATTGTTGAGAAGATAAGGAGCACACTTCCTAGGGTGGGACATGCATGTATGCAATGAGGGACTATATGATGTTAGTTTGAGTTGGCACATGTGACAGAGTATTTCCTCTTGTATGAGATATGTCATCCTGGTTAGGAATCCCTTTACCTGAGTGGAGATTAGTCCCATTTTGGGGGTGACCCACTACTAAGAATGATGAGTAGCATGGTCTAAGGATGGGAGGTTCGTGGAAGGTCTGCATGCAATTGGTGACATTTTTACAAGATAAGTGTCCATTATGTGTTAAATTACATGATGCATTATTATTTATGGGTTTATTTTTATGGGTTTTCCCTGTGTCTGGTTTATACCTGTCTTTGTATTTATGGGTATTTCCTATCTATGCTATATGTATATGTTTATTTTTAATTCCGTATGAATCTATGCATTTACAAAATGTATTTTCATGTTTTGAGTTGTATATATGAAGTTCCACAAGAGTTTATGTGTGTATATGTTTTAATTTTCATACAGTTAGAAAAAATTGCATGGCGTAGCCCAGTTTGATACTGGGGATGTTACAATATGGTATCATAGCATGAAATATTTTTGGTGGCATGACCCGGTGTGGGTGGTAGGGCATGTTACAAAATGGTATCAAAGCTCCATTTTTCAACATTGATCTTGAATGGGCCGATAAAGTTGAGTTGAAGTGAAATTTCAGAGAGAATTGGTTTCGAAGTGGCCAAATTTCAAGTTACAAAGCATCCATCGTAAAAATGAGAAGCAATTGCGTGGAATTGAGACAAATCCCCAATTTTAGTTGTTAAATTCATGGGAAATTTGAGAAATTTGTCCTAGTGAGATATTCCTAATTTAATATATGTTCTAGAAAATTCAGACCTGGAATTGGTCGAATTTGAAGTTA
>WSFP011394433.1:0-27546 GCA_009831015.1 Picea engelmannii
AACAATGTTACAATGCCAAACGAGGAAGATATTCAGGGTTATGGTAACAGAGACTGATTTGTAAATGATTTGTTTGGGAATTTATATTGTGGATGTGTCATTTTATTGTGGGTATCTATAATGGCCAATCATGTTTTGTTTTCTTCATTTTATAATTATGTTGGATATGAAAAGTTAACAACCATTTACAACAACCATATTGAAAACACATTAAATAGTGCAAGCATAAGATGAGGTTTTGATATATTTTTATTGTTTATTATAACAAATTTATGTTATATTGTATTAACATATGTTTATGTTAACCTTTGAATTACTAAACATTAATTGAGATATCACAAAGTTGGTGACGTACAATAGTAAATATTTATTTTAAATTATATTTTATTTAACAAAAATATGAAGATATTAAAAAATATTCAAACCACAAAAAACATTTTATTGTTTGAAAAATAAAAATTCAAATAGATATATACTTTCTTTGATGGAAATTCTAAGGAAAATTCCAACAAAATAACATTGTGAATGTTGGCCTTTGACCAAGTTTTGAGGAAACATTGGTCAGATTTGGCCCACTTTTGGACTTTGACATGATGGTCAAAGAAGGAGCACCCAGGCGGAGCTGAGATCATGGATCACACTTATTTTGCGGGTTATGTGGACCCAGTAAGGGGTTATTTAGGGTTTTTGTAATGGGTTATGGGATGTCGGTCTATGGGGTTTTCCCATGTTTAGGCCTTATTGTAAGGGTTTGTAAAAGTATAAATAAAGAAGACTATATTGTAAAAGGAGGGAGCTAGCTGGCTAAGTGCAAGTAGTTCAAGTGTATTTGTGCAACGAAATATATGTGTTTTAAGGATTTGTTCTTGATAGAGAGTTGGCTCTATGCCTTGACCTATTTTTGGAAGGAGGATCTGGTGCTCAGTGCGCATATCTCCTGCCCAGTGTGAGGTTCGAATCAGTGGCTTAGTGCACATGAGTGACTGAATGTAAGAGATTGATGAATAATAAAGAGGCAAAGCGGTTGGTGGACATAGCCCCACACTAGGGTGAACCACACACATCTGGCATCTTATGGTTTTCTTTGTACAATGATTATCTCTGTTATGTTTTTCTTAGTGCTTAGATTAGATATGTAATGGATATGTATATGTTTCTTTAATGCTTTTCTTATGATAAACTGTTGGATCTTATTCACAGTGTTAAGTGCTAAGTGTTTGAAGTGCATAATATTTGTTGTTACTATGTTAGATCTATCCTTGGGTATGTTTTGTGATGTTAATAAGGTTAATGAACTAATGCATTACTCCTTCCTAAGCGTTAACAAAATACTCTGCGAAGTGTTATTATCATAGATCTGTGCCCCAGCCTAGTTACATACACCTGCATCCTGTAACCCCCCTGCTTCTACCTCGGGTGAGACTTCGCCTGCTTCACAAGTGTTGTCAAAAGGACCGGTAGTCGAGGTTTTGTTGGTACGTTGTTAACCGTTGAACCCTGGGTCTACCCCTGTCCCAACAAATGGTTCCGTTGTCGGGACCTGAAATTGTGATTGCTGGGAACTGAAGTAAAGAAAAAGAGAAGCTCTGTGTGTAGAACTACTACTGAAGTGCGGAGTACTCTACTTGAATTGTGAAGCTTTGTGCTAAGAAATAAATCTGATCTGAATAAAAGAGGTAATATCCGAAAATAGGTAAATCTTTGTGCTTTGACAAGAGTAAGATAAGTGAAAATTTTGTTTCGAAAGCATGAATTTAAATATGCTTAATATATTTTGTCCTAGTCTAAAGGCTAGGGTGCAGTGGAAAGAAAGAGTTGATTTGAGTAAATTTAATGGAAATGATTAAATATATGTTATTCCTATGCATCGAAAGAGTTATTGGACTAATAAATGGATGCAGGAACCTAGAAATAATTTTTTCATATTGCAGGTTGACGTAGCACCCCTACCTCAACAGGGTCTGCTTGACCTCCTGGTCTAAGGATCGTTCTTAATCTCCATTTGAGACAAAATGGCTCTTTGATTCCCAACTGGAATCTTCGACACTTACAACCACCGGTCTTTCTAGTGTTTTCACCTACACAAACAAGCATAAGGCACAAACCTCCACCCTGCGTGACCAACAAATGTGACCACAGACTTCGTCCAAAGGACACATCAGGTTTCGTAACTTCGTGATTCCTGTTGTTGAGTTCCTATGAATCCTTCAACCTTCAAAACCATGAAATGGGCTAACAGGCTTCTATCTCCTCCCTTAAATCCTCCTGATGTGACCCTCACCTGTGTCCTGGGGCCCAACCTTCTGTCGCGTCGAGATTTTGCGTATCGGGGATCTGCGATGCATCTTTCTCCCTTTTCTAGATAGCTGAAATAATGATTTCCCTCTGCCACAGATCAACGGTTCCAAACCTTCAATGATATGACGATCCATATTATGTCGGGAATTCACAAATTGCGACTTCCAAGTAACTGCTCCTCCGTACTCTCGACTCCCAAAATGATGAAATTTTAGAATGCCCAATCTATGGCTCACGCTCCTCTGGATCCAATGACAACTATCCCTCCTAATCGTTCGAGTGTTACAAGACACTTGGTCTTAACCTCTCCACTGATATACCATATCCAACGGTTCACGAAAAATCGATGATTCTCCCTCCAAGAATTTCAACCATCTGTTCAGAATTTTGATGGCTTTGGCCAAAGAACTCAATGTCCCTTACTTCTGAACTTAACTTTTGCGAGGTGACTCTAGACCTCATCCTTTCTTCGGAATCTCTGAAGTCTCTATCCTTCCTGAACTTATGCTTTGCTGCAACCCCAAGGGTTTAAAAGGATCCTTGCGCGCACTCCTGATGACATTCACAATAGCCTCTGGTTATTTTACACATCCAACTCTGCACACTCTTTGCGACAATAGTCCTTCAACCTCTCTCCTTGGTTGGAAAGTCTAAGACTTCAACCAGTCTACGCACTCCTTGCATGGATCTGTGCTATACTCTCACTTCTACTGATATGAGAACAACGGTATCTCGCCTGAGCTTCTCTGAGGTAAAACTCAGAATATTGTCAACACACTCCTTGTAGACCTTCACTACACTCCTTGCAGGAATTCTCAGGATGAGAAATAATTGAGACTCACACTCTCCCTCTTAAAGAATTCATAAATTCAACATGAATCATACATACACACAACATTGAAATAAATGCATAACAAAGCATATAAGAAAACTGTAAACATACCATTAATACATGCAAACAGTAATCACCACAACACCATGAAACTGAGTTAAAGTCTTCTCATATTAATTCTAGTACTTCTATTCATGGGTTCAATAGAAACAACTATCTGCTTATACAACTTTCTGTTCTATTCTCCTATTCTCTCTTGCTCTACAACTTCTCTAAATCTTACAATGAGAATAATCCTTATAATTACAATACATACGAGGGATATTTCTAGAGTTTTCCCTCCTACAGCTCTAAGCTATCAAATCGAAATAAAGAATAAAACTACTTTATATTTATTACATTAAATGCCTCCAACCAACAGATGAGAGAAAAGGATCAAGATATGCGTTACAAACCCTAAAACATTTAAGAACAATACATCTCTTTAGATATTACATTAATGTCTCATTTTTTCAAATTCAAAACATTCTCAAAATGTGCGCTGGTGCATTTCTAGTTGTCCTCTGCGTGTGCATGCTTTCTTTTCTGGATTTCTTACGATGCTCCTGCATCATAGGTCCAACACTCTTATCCTAAGGGAAGTGCGTAGTAAAGAAGAGGTTGGAGAACATTTCAACTAAAGAAAAAGAGGATTAACTTTGTGTTATAACTGCAGAAGACTGGGACATCTTGCTAAGGAATTCCCCGACGTAGGTCCTATTTGTCTTTATTGTAAGATTGTTGGTCATGAGGTTGAGGATTGTCCAAGGATGATTGCTAAAGCTAAACGAATGAGCATAAGACAAGAAAAATACGAAGAGAGTGAAGAGACTAAGGGCATTGTTGAAGGAAAATCTCCCTGTGGACAGGTAGATCTCCTCTTGAGAGCTAGACTCTTAACTCTTAAGACAGAAGATGCTTAACGTGGACACTGACTTCCTTTCATATCTATACAAACTAATGCGTGAGGAGGAAGGAGACAAGAAGTACCTTTTATCGGCGTTTGTCCCTGCACGCTCCGAGTTGAGATCTAATCTTTCACTCCTCGATGATCCCTGTAGACAAACAATAGTACAACCACTTCCTACTCTATTAATATTAGCTCTAAATAGATCTATCTATCAGAGACAAGTTCATGTGAGATTAAACACAAACTAGAAAGAAACAGGCCAAGCATGTCATATTGATGAGAACAATGACAGAAGTAACTTACAACCGTAGATGTGAATGCGATAGCTTCGTCAAGTCCCCTTTGTCCAACCCTTTCTCAAAAGATCCACGATCCAGACGACAACAACTTTACTGATTACTTTCCTCCAGTTCACTGTATGCTTCCTATGAGATCATAGGTTTCATGCTTCCAATTATTCCTCCTTTTCCACCATGATAGAGTCTACTTATATAGGTTTAGAGAGGCCTAACCTCTTGAGGTATCTTAGGGTAAGTTGAGGATTTTCCTGCTTGAGTCAGGTATCTTCCCTAAGATCATGGCTGAACCAGGAATTCGAATGCAACTACCTTCCAAGATTGAAATATCTTCCCCTTATTCTCCTCAACATATCAACTGCTGCCCAGAATAGGCACTGCTCCCTCAAAAAGACCATCAGAGCGCTATAGCGCTCCCTATTAGGCTTTAGGGGGGAACCAATGCTCCAAAAATCCATAGCACTCCTTCAGAAGGGATGTATGGTGTTATAACACTCCTTATCACTTTATAGAGGAGCGCCAGCGCTCCTAAGGGTGATATAGGGGAGCGCTCTCTTCTAAAATCTTAGATTAAATTCTTCTTTCAGGTGGCAAGAGGTTCTTAACTTCAGTTAATCAATTCTCTTCCTTAAAATCAAGCGTTTGAGGCATTTTAAGTGTTTCCTTAGTGTCGTCATTATGGAAAAATGCTTTTCTTGACACTTGCGACACTTGTGAGCAACATGTGACACTTGTGACACTTATCAAAGCGAGTAATGTTGATGTGTAACAGATTGCCCCCCAAAGTATGATGTTAGAAGATGAGAACTGAGAACTGAAATGCTTTGTAGACTTTCAAGAAAGGGTATAGACGCGAGGAACCTGACAAAAGATGCACACAAACATCCAACACATATTATGACATGTTCCAAACCCAAGGCAGGCATACCTATGCTTGGGTGATCAAGACTTGTAAGATATGGCGGCCATAAAATACACTGCAGATCCATAATCGTATTGATAAAAAGGCATAGCCACTGAGGATACAGTGTGGATCTATACTCTGATGTCCTGAACTGATCGTAGCCACGAAAACTACACAGTGGATCTACGATATGGAAAGACATAGCCACGACCAATACAAAGTGGATCTATGTAACAGTGTATGTATTTGTTCAAGAGAAACTCCTTCACAACTTGGGCAAAGTACATATCAAAGTGATCACTCAACCCATGGTCTTCTTACCGATCCCAATATAGTACGAATCTAACCATGTGAATAGATGTCCTGATGTCGAACATGGTAGAAACCACTTGATTACCGGTCAATGATGTAAACTGTTAACAAGCGCAAGGGAGATCACCATTAATGTCAATGATTCCCAAGGTACCCTAGTACATTCCAACGAATGTGAAAGGATGATTTGGAGTCGAACATCCGTGGAATCATCTGATCAGAGGTCAATGGTGTAAACCTGTTGTCAGACATGAGGATGCCTGCCATTGAGGCATGCAGGTCCCAAAGTACTAACTGGTTTCTAAGCCTAGTTCCTGGATAATGTGTTGAAGTTGACAGGAAGAGGCTCATCGAAGGAGGACCTTGATGTATCCCCCATCAACGACACGAAACAGACATAGAGATGTAATTGGTAGATCAAATGAACATGGACTAACACGGGCATGGAGACAAGATATTTGAGATGGCTGACTCTCGAGGCAGATACTTCCCTTGAACACTGAGGCACGACAACAGAAACATGACATGGGCAAAAACTTGATGATGCAGTGGATGCTATGACTTGTGTCAGGTGACCCAAAGGAGCGAAAGAAACTCAAAGGATTGGCTCAGTGCAGAGGTTTAGTGGATTATAATGCATGCAAAAGGCAAAGTGTCATGTTCAAGGGTGACTCTAAGAATTACTTGGTAACGTTCTCAAGAGACTGCTTGGCTTGCTTCTTTCAAATTTTCCCCCATCCAGATAGATGAGTACCTCTTTTTAATTTAACGAGCTTGAGGAGGGTAACACATGCTCAATATAACTCACCTTCGGTAAGTTCCTCTTCCTTTGTTTAACAAACTGGAAGAAGTAAGAGTTCGGTCCCGTACGGGCCTGTCGATGTTCACTTTAGCGAGTCCAAAGACAGAAAACTAGAAGTTTTTTCATGATTATAGAGTCTGGAAAAAAACTTAAAAGAGAACTCTCTCAGTTCCTTTTCCGTACAGCTAGTCTCACGAGGCCGAAAAAGAGATAAACTACCACTCGAAAGACACCCTTTCGAACCTTTTAACGAGTGTGAAAGGAAGCAAGATCACTCGACGATCTTTTCATATTTAGAGAGTCTGAAAAGAGTTTAAAGATGACTACAGGGGGTTCCTTTTTCGTGTGTCCATACAGGTCCGAAAAAGAGATAAAAGTGTACCCGGTGCATTTTCATATTTTCGAGCTTGAAAATGAACTAAGACTATGCTCGTGGATGTGACAGGGTAAATAAACGATCAGAACTGCCTTGAAACCTGTAGGGTCAAAACTGCAAGCCAGAGGTTGAGTGAAGCCATTATATTGTCAAATAAACCCACAAATAACTATACCTTATAAAAAATGGAAATTTATAAATAGTAATACAAGAAAAATCTTCATTTACCATTTCATTTGCATAAGGATTTGTAGCAGTGGAGTTTCTCACTTTGGAGGTGGATCTTGTTTCGCTTGATACCAGAGCTACGGTTGACCGTTTCTCTCGTCATTTGGACCAGGTAGATATTCATCTCCCCTTCTTTCAATTACATGGTTCAATATCATTTTCACAACAATATTTAAATTAAAAAACGAAGCCCTAGGTCGTTCCAAAAAAGATCAAATCGGCCTCTATTGTAAACGATGGGAAAAAGACATTCTTTTGAAAAAACGTTTTTAGAGGGTGATAGCATAGATACCAATGCCTTGACACTTGAGTAGATAGGTCGTTTTTGTTGAAGAATCCATAAGAAACTCAAAAAATATGCCCACGCAACCATTATGAAAATCATTTTAATTTAAAATGTTTTATTGCTGCGTGATGATTATTGAGTGATAAAAAGAGGGCGTGGTCCTTTTTGAATAGTATGGGAAATAGATTTCAAGTTTTTGAATTTCTTAAGAAATTGCTGAAAAATTGAATAATGAAATTCTTTGTTTTTTTTTTGTTTGTAGGTGATTTCAGCAACAACCATGATCGAGTGGAAGGAACGGGAGCATGAGCTCGATGATTTGGCTGCTTTGCGGATTCCTCGTACATGGTCTGCGTTGATGGATTGTGGCCTTCTAAAATTCTTCAAGCTACAAAAGATGAAGAAAGAGGTCTTTCTGCTCGAACACATAATCAACTTGTGGGATGTTGCAGAGCAGGGGTTTCGGATCGGAACATAGCTTCTCACCATCGAGTTGGAAGATGTGTATTTCTTGACTGGCCTCTCGAAAAGAGGGGTTCCTATAGCCTTTTTCGGACAGAGGGTGCTTCCTGAGCAAGTGGGTGTGTATCTGGCACGTCACTGTGTCCCAGGGGCAAGACTAGTGGGGGGTAGAATCCCCATCAAAGATATCAGAGAGTTACCCCTTTGGTCCATTTTGTTTGCTATCACGAGTGTGACAGGAAGCACTAGTGCACATCTGGCGTCGAGATCATAGGTAGCTTATGGTGTACAGTGTTTGGATCCAACACTGTTTAACTGGAGCGTAGGGTTTCTTTGGAATGTGAAGGATCAAGTTTCGCGGTGTAGGATGGGGCAGAAACAGTTCGGATATGGTTCGTTCTTGGTATCATTCTTCTTAGAGCGCATCCCCCAGATGAAGCCTCAGATTGCATTGGCTGTATGACCAGTGGGAGAACCACGGATGGAACGGTGGACTAGTCTGTCTCCGAGACTAGTGGCAGAGTCAGAGTTCCGTTTCATGGGTGACTTCTTCGCTTGGCTGAGATGCCAATATCTTTGGATAGAAGACTTCCCATATGCCGATGTGGACTTTCGCGGGAGCATAGATTTGATTCTACCAGTGGGGGAAGATTGGGATGCGTCAGGTGAGAGACTAAGAAACACCTTGTCTAGTTTTTTTGTTTTAAGTTTTTTTAACGTATATATATATTTTTTTGGGTACATAGAAGAGTTTTTAATGGATGTATTGTTTTCAACATGCAGACAAGGGAGCAGTGCGCCCGACTGAGATAACAATACTAGGACGTTGTGGGGGTGCTCTGGTTGCAGTAGATCCAGGGGCACCAGTGATAGGTCTCCAGGAGGTTGAAAGAAACCTTCAAGGCCTCACGATGGGCATTCCTCCTCTATGGAGGAGATAAGTGCCTTTACATCTATAGAGACACACTATGGGGGTGCCATAGAATGTTAATTCTCTACTGAGACGCGTAGTGCGCGCAGTGATATGTTACTCTCAGCACAATGCAGTGCATAGAGATTAGAGTCTCTTTGGTGATTGTATCTTTTGTATGACTTGTCAGACGATGTTGTATGGGTGTAAATAACCAAATGTTTTCTCTTCCAAGTAATTTTTTGATGTAATAAAAACATTTTCAGTCACGCGATGTATATATATACAGTTCCGAGTTTTTACAGTGCCAAATGATTTGTACATGATGATGCCTTTAATGTGATGTGTTTTAATTTACATGTGATGTACAATTTGTTTTCCTTCATGAAACCTTATCTATTGGAGAGATACCGATCCATGATGTAATTAGCTAACGAATCCGAAACATTGTTGAGTTATCTTGGAATATGTTTGTATTCGATGTAATCAAATATTCATTCAAGACGACGAACTTGTAGGTGGAGACGTAGCAGGATAGGATTACGAATAGCGTAGATATGATTGAGTTGATAGACCACGAGTTGGGAGTCTAGGTTAACAATGATACGAGAGATACCTAGGGAGGAGGCTTGGGTCAAAAGCTCGATGACAACATGGTATTCTGCCATGTTATTAGTTGTTGGTCCTAAGCAAATACCTCCTGAACTCACCACCTTGTCAAATTGGTAAATGACACATGTTGCCGAAGCAATGTTCCGGGTGTGTTGACTAGCACCATCTACAAACCCGACAAAGATAGGAAAGGAAGACATCATCTGCGCATGAAAACACAAGGCACAGTTGTGAGTGGAAAAGGTAAAGACTCGAGCACGTGAAAGAAACAGACACACCAAACTAAAAATACAATAATGTACAAAGTACACATTCTAGGTGATCTAGGCATAGTACTTTTTAAGGTAAATCCCATTCCGGGGCTCTCCCAGGGAGATTCCATCATAATCGACTAACTCGTAGGCACCTCTATGTAGAACACGTTTCACAATGTAAGGGCCATGCCACAGAGGTTCTAACTTACCTGTCCCGAGTTTGTCATGAGCCTGGTCATAGACAAGGACTAAGTATCCTTCTACAAAAGTCCTAGGATGGACGGATTTGTCGTATTGATTTTTTATCCGTTTCTGATGTGCCTCGTTAACGAGAGCGACATCACGACGTGTTTCGTCCAGTTTGGTCAGATATAAGAAACGTTCTTCTTCGGCAAAAGTATGGGGTAGGAGTTCTACTTTAAGTTTTAGATATGGAATCTCACACTCGATTGGTAAAATGGCTTCGATGCCATACACTAAATGGAAAGGAGTGAACCTAGTTGTGGTTTTCATGGAAGTACGGTAAGCCTAGAGAGCAGAAAAAAGTTGTAGATGCCAGGATGTCTTATTTTCCCCTACCATGCGTTGAATCATGGTTTTGAGGACCTTGTTGATGGCTTCAACTTGTTCGTTGGCCTGAGGATAGTATGGGGATGAGTTTTCATGGATAAAACCCAACTTGGCATGCAATTCACTCATCATCTGGTTCTTAAAGTGTGCACTGTGATCGGTGACAATGGTGCGTGGTACACCAAAACAAGTTATGATGTGGTTAAAAACAAAAAGAGTTGTGGTATGACCATCGTTCAGAAAGGTAGGCATAGCCTCAGCCCATTTGGTAAAGTAGTCGACGACGACGATTATATAACCGTGCCCCCCGGCTGAGGTAGGCTTACATTGCATAAAATCGATACCCGACTTGGCAAAGGGGACGATGGCGATGATGGGGTGCAACGTAGTAGGGTGGGTGCGTGCCTTGTTGTTGAAAACTTGGCAGGGTGGGAATTTTTTGACTGCCTCAATACAATCTTTGAAAATCTAGGGCCAAAAATAGTCGGCACGTAGAATTTTTTTGGGCTGTGGCCATCCTAGAAAGGTGACCACCATAGGCTCCAAGGTGACAGTCATTCAGAAAACGTTCAACCTTTGCATGAATTAAACATTGTCGAAGGATAGTATCAATACCACGACGATACAAGGTGTCGCTGACGATAAGATAACGATGAGAATGGTGGAGAATACATCGACGCTCTTCATAGGAAGTGTTAGGCTGAAAGCATTGGGTTTGGAGGTAAAGGAGGATGTCTCCATACCAAGGATCGGAGGTGTTGATGAGGAAAAGAGTTTCGTCAGGGAGAGAATCTCTAGGTTCGATATCTCCATCAGCATGGGGGAGGTCGCAGATGAGCTCCGCAAACACCAGGGACTTTTTGGCTTTGGACTTCACAAATTCAAGATCGAATTCCTGAAGGATGACGATCCATTTAGAGTATTTTCCCCCAAGCACTTGACGTGTCAAGACATTGTACATGGGGTTTGAGTCCGCAATCACTGTGGTGGTGCGTAGTAAGATGTAATGGTGAAATCTCTGAACAGTGATGACGGCTACCAGAGCCAGTTTCTCTACATGTGAATATCGGAGTTCGAGTCTAGATAGACTCTTGATCAGGTAATAGATCACATGTTCCTCGCCGTTGGGGTCCTCTTGAACTAACATCATTGCAATAGTGGAAGTGGAGGCAACTAAGTAAAGGATGTAGTCCTTTGTATACTCTGGAGGATGCAAGAAAGGTGCGTGGGTTAGGGCATGCTTGAGAGCATCAAATGATCGTTGAGCGATGTCATCCCAGATGAAAGGGGTGTTTTTCTGCAACAACTGCATGAATCCTTTAGTTATCTCAGCGTAGTTACAAATGAAACAGTGAAGGAAGTTTGCTTTTCCTTGCAAACTTTGGAGTTGATTCAAACTAGTAAGTGGGGGTAAGGCTAGAATAGACTTAATCTTTAAGGGATCCACCCGAATCCCGCCTTTAGAGACAACAAAACCGAGGAGTCGACCAGATTCGACAGCAAAAATACACTTATGTGTGTTCAAGCAGATACGGTAAAACCGACATCGAAGAAAAATAGCCCGTAAGTGATCAACGTGATCTGATATATTGTATGAGTGGGCAGGTAAGTCGTCGAGGTAAGGTTCTGCAATATGCTTGATATCGTGGAAAGTGTACGACATGGCCCGCTGGAAAGTGGCACCATCATTTTTGAGACCAAAAGGTAGTTTTCGATAGGCGAAAGTTCCCCATGGGAAGATAAAGGCCGTCTTATGTTGATCAGCAGGTAAAATTTCAATCTGGTTATACCCGGAGAAACCATCCATGAAAGAGAAGATTACACTCCCAGCGAAATTATCAATGATCTGGTCGATGAAGGGCGTAGGGTAGTTGTCCTTTGGACAAGCCTTATTGAGATCCCGATAGTCAACACAGACATGGATGTTCCCTTGTTTTTTGGAAACCGGAACAAGGTTGGAAACCCATTTTGTCAAAGGGACGGGATAGATAAAGCCAGATTTTAAAAGTTTCTCAACTTCTACCTTTATAGCTGCGATTTTCTTGGGATGAATCGGGCAGAGTTTCTGTCGAACATGTTTCACACCAGGGTAAGTCTTGATTTTGTGCACGATGATCGAAGGGTCGATCCCTGGATTTTCCTTGTAGCTCGAAGCGAAGACATCGCGTAATTCTTTAAACAGAGCGGTGTAAGATACCACTTCTTCGGGTGTGCAATTAGCACCAAGGTTAATGTTTTCCACAACGCCTTCTTTGATCGAAATATCAATAACGATCGTAGTAGAGATATTACCCATATTCCCCTCAGAAAGAGTGTCTTGTGTGAGGATGGGAGATTGTGGGGAATGGGTAACATCAGGAGGGAAGACAGAGTGCATGTATTGGTGAATTTCTTCCAGAGGTGGAAGAAAAGAGGATAGATGATGGTTATCATCCCAAGGTACATCGTCAATACTAAGCATTTCCATTATAGATTCGTCGGAAGGGAAAATTTGGGAAATGTAATCGATTGCAGATGATAGGGAATCCAACCATGACGGCATCGAGTAGGCATCAGGTGCCAATAGATGGGTGTTGTCCAGGGAGGGAGAGGTAGATTGAATAGCAACGTATGTGGCCTTGGCTGGACTAAGTGGCATGGTGTCACCTAGTACATCGAATTCCATAGGAGTAGGTACAATCCAAGGGTCAGATGATTCCAAAGATTGATAAGAAAATCATATTGACGGTGGCAATATGATGTGTGGTGGGTGGAAGTGGTGTAGGGAAGGTACCCATGAGGCTATAATATTTCAACAAGCCAACACCAACGCTTTTATACGTAACTTGGCGGTCTCCCAAAAAAGGAATGTTGTTGGTGACAGGGGCATGAGTGTCGGGTGTACAAAAATATAGTTGATCGATAGTGACAATTTTTCCTTGATGGGGGAATTGTACACATCGAAACACCAATGAGGCAACAGAATTCATAACGTAGAACCAACTTCGTCCAAGTAGTAGGTTGTAATCAAGGGGGGCATCGACCACCTCGACATCAACAGTAACAATTTTGCTGCCCAACTGAACGACTAAGGATTGTAAAAGTCCATGAGGATGAAAACCTCTCCCATAGAAAGCGTGTAACATCATAGGGGATTTGTTAAGGTCAGGTGATTTTAAGCCTTTCCAACAAGCTAAAGACATGACACAAGTAGAGGCTCCCTCATCCAAGATAGTTCAGTGGATTTGTTGATTCTGAAAAACAACATCGATCTGAAAAGCTAGTTGGTAGGAGAGTCGAGGCTGATGATCATCCAGATGAAATGTGAGGTTATTAGATGAATCAGGATTGAAAGCACCGATGGCAGCTAAGAGCGTTCTACGTTGGCTGGGACAATGTTGTAGAACTTCCAAAGCAGACATAGCACACGGTGCTTGAGCCAAATCTTCAACAATGTTGTAGTTTTGGGAAGCCCATGAACTAGGATTAAAGGTAGATTTATGGATAGTGCTCTTAGGATGGCGTAAGATGGAGTCAAATGAAGGTTTCTTGATCTGAAGTGGCATGGACAGAGGGCTAGCAGACAGAGGACTAACGGAAGATGGTAAGGGGTCCGGTAAGGAACCGTTAGTGGGATTCGTCTTATCAGGTTTAATCGGTGTGTCATATGTCATAGTGTGAGTGGTCAGATTAATCCCATTAAACATGTAAATGTGGGCACTTGTCGAGGCCTCATCATGGGATTGGTTGGAACTGCCCCCTGGAGTGGGGGTTTGAGCAACTAAAGATTGTTGTTGTGGAAAAGGCTGGGTAAGCATAGCGGGTTGTGGATTTCCCTTAAAAATCTTGACCACTTCATCGCGATGTGGACAGTCTCGGGTGTAGTGATCATCACCAAAAATGAGACATGGGAATTTTGGTTTCCATTGTGGTTGTTTTCCTGCAGCAGGGGTTTGAGGTTGATTTTTTGGTTGTTCATTGTTGTTATTTTTCTTTGGTTTGTTTCTTGCTTTCTTCTTGCCTCTAGATTGTTGTGAAGGGGTCGATTGGACCGTATTCACCTCAGAGACCTGATTTTGAGGGGAGGTAGAATAGGGCGAAGTCGAACTAGGAGCAGACGTCGAAGCGGACCACTGGGTTGTTCCAGTCGACTGGGAAGTAGATTGGGTTTTGACGAAGCCAATAACTCCATCCGCGTGGGAGGTAGACGATGGTTTGGATGGATCATTAGTGGCATGGGTAGCATTTGGTATCAACTCGTAAAAAGTACCAGATTGTGAATAAACCAAATCTAAGTATTGAGCTCGAGCAATAGCTTCTTCCTCGGTGACTACACCACCCATAGAAACATCACGAGCGATCTGGGGTAACAGTGATTTGGTGAACCATTCCACTAATAATTAGTCAGGAATGACCACTTTGATTAACCTTCGTTGTCGTCTCCATTCATGAATATGATCAAAGATGTGTACGAAGGTTGTCTGACGAAGGGAGGTCAATAGTTCGATACCTGTCTTGTATTGAATGGGTAGTTGGAAGTGTGTGACGAAGGACATGGCAAGGGAGTTGAAATCATGAAAAGAAGCATGTGGTAGTTCAATATACCACTTTGCTGCAGAACCCATGAGCATTCATTGGAAAAGACGCAAATGTATAGAATCGTCCATGAGGGAGTTCGATGAACACCACAAATGGAAAGTCATCACATGGTTGTTTGGGTATTCTCCGGACTTTCCATCGAATTTTGGAATATCAGAAGGAAGTTTAGCTAGAATAGTTGGCCAAACCGGAGAATGAAAAATAGGATCATTTGTTAACCGAGACAAGTCTGGGAGGTCCGGAGTCGCTAGGAAAGGTAGTTGTCGGTTAACCTGCGGGTAATACTGGTGTGGCATAGGAACACCAGTAGGACCATACATTGGGTTAGGCGGATAATTGTAACCAATGGGCCCTCTTGTATAAGGTTGGTGTTGACCAGGGTACACAGGATTTGAGGTGGTTTGAGAAACATGTGCGAGCGGAGGATAATCGGATGGGTTTTGAGGGTTATAAGCTAGATTTGGAATTTTTCCATAAGGAGGATATAAATGAGTCCCTTGAGGGGGAAGAGGTTGTTGTGGAGCTTGAGGATTGTGTCGCCTCGAGAACTGTGGGTTTCCTGGAAAAGGGATGTTCCACGGATTGGGTGTGGTATACACATTTTGTCCATAAAGTTGATGGTAGGCTCCGGATTGAGGTTTCCCCCCAGCATGAGGGTGCCCTCCAAATGGAAGTTGTCCTCCGGTGGGAGGATGCCCCCTAGCTTGAGGTGGAGTTCCCAGAATTTGGGAACCAGACGTAAACGACTGACTGGTGTTGCTTAATGGATTAAAGCTACCAAGACCAGTTCCTTCGGGTTGTTGTATAGGTATAGAACTTCCAGGCATAACTTGGGTAATAGTGACAGTGAAATAATTCAGTGCTTTATACCCAAAAGGGAGTGATGATGAAGGTCTAGGTGTTAGTGGTGTGCCAATTGCAGCTTGGCTAACCACCGCATTACCAGTGGGAATAGTTGAAACGTGAGGGACCATTGTAGAATGGGCCGTCTGGAGAGAAAAAGTGGACCTTGGGCCAACAGACAATGTGTTTGGACCAACGGATGGTGTGGCTGAAAAAATGGTAGTACCGGTAAAATGGTTTAAAGGTACGGTGTAGGTGATAGGTGCGTCGACATCTATTCCTGTCCCATAAAGATCCTACACCATGCGCGGTGGACTTCGAACCATGTCTGCGGTCCGAAGGGGGTCATCGACTAAAGGGTTTGAATGAGGCCCAGTCGGAATGTCAGAAGGATTGATGACGACAAATTCACCGGCTGAATTCAGTTGGAGAACACGTCTCTCATATCCCTCCCGAATGCGGAAAGCCTCTGGAGACTCTGAAACAATTCAAAAATTCTCTAAAGTGGTGGGAACTTCTTCTTGGGAGGTTATAGTGTCATGAACCTCGCTCTGTTGAGGAGATTCCTCCATAGAATGAGGGGGTAAAGGGGTATTCTCTTCCATGTTTTTTGGAGGAAGTCCCTGTAGCCTCCGTGAACGACGTGGAGGGTCGATGTTGGTGAAAAGGAGTCGGCGAAAAAAATCTATGGCCAACTATCGAAAAGAAGCAGCATACATTAATAGAATCTAGGAATCACAACCAAGCAAACAAAACCTTCTCTCGATGACCGTACTAGTTGGTGATGAAATCCAACGTCATGTGATCAAGTCAAGAAGGGGCGGGGATATGGTGTAACAGTTACAATGGCGACCTGCTTAACGGACTTTCACCTTGGTGCAAGCTTCCACGCAGTAATTGTGGATTTACCCTCCAAGGAGCCCGAGTGATTTTGACCAATGTCTGCTTCAGGTACAGTGAGACTTCCCTTCACTGTCACCTTGTGTAAGACCCTAAAGATTATGGCCACTAAGGTTACCAATTTGCAGTCAGCCCTTGGGTGGGTACAGTCGACAGTCCAGTCCAAACGTACGGGCAGGGTATCTATTTCAAAATCAACTTGAAAGGATTCCACTCAACATTGTGGGTATACCTTTAAGTGATCCCCATAATACGATCTGAACACTACAATCAGTCAAACCATGGAGGGATAATCTCCGTATCTTTCCCGAGTGCGACCTCGTGCGTAACCCCTATGTGAGAGGGGGATCCCAGGCAGACTTATACGACAATTGGATTTGACTCTCCCTAGCTCAGGATGCTAATGTTTGTTTTGGAAACTTTGGAGAGTTATGTTCACAGCCTAATCCAAAGTACTAATCCTAGTCTACTGTTGGTGGAGGATCCTAGAAAAGAAAATGTTCTAGATAGTTTTTTAATTAACGTTCATTTTATAGTTGTTCTTTACTCAAAAGGGGTGCATGGAAGTGAAACAGATGGAATGATGACTCAATCCCCAAAAAATGCATCAAATATGATAAGAAATCATTTCTTTTTGATGAATATCTATTTAAAGGAGAGATAGAGAGTTATTTTCACTAACAAACACTAAGAAGGAATGTCCTCAAAACAACTTTTCTTCAATCAAATTCGATGTGGTGCTAAAACTTTTCGAAAATGTCTTCTAATATGCAAATCAATCATGAAGATGTTTCTTTATTGTTTGTGTGCGAACAATGATTAATTCAAAATGACACTTGTCCTGATAATTAACCTTTTAAATCAAGGAAACTCAAACAAACATAAGCAGGTTGCGTACAAACAATACACCCTCTTGCTGTGGTAAAAAACAAGAAGCAAAAATAAAAACATAGAAAATCAACAATTTCACACAAAAGAGAGATGTTGAAGAACAATGACCTTAGAAAAAACCAAATGAATAGATTTGTAGACTTCTGATGTCCTTCACCAGAGTTTCTCGCTCAGTCAAAAAAGGGGGAGAAAAATAGTGCATTGATTTCAAACTCCCAACAGCAAAAAAACTCGAAAAATAATGAAGGAGGATACAAAATCTAAACAACAAGGTATTTGTTCCTCAGAAGGAAGGATGTAAAAGTTTGGTGGGAAGAAGCATTGACTCACAGAGAGGCTCAACAAGTGAAACATAGAGATTGGACCCAGGAAAAAGCAATTCTGGAGAGGTTTTTGCAAAAAGAGGGTTGGCGCTCTGGTGTAAAGGGCACCAAGCATTATAGTTCTCTGTTTAACACATTCAGGGAGCACTGGCGCTCTGTTAATACAACCACAGGGGCGCCAGGCTTAAAAGCTCATGAAAATGTAAAAAAATCCAAAATTTCAGTCGAATTTTGGCAATAAAGCTGAGTGAGATGGGGCAAGGAGTCAATCAACACATGAAATCAAGCAAAAAGGGGTGAACAAGGTCTGAAAACAATCAGAGTCGCCAGTTTCTGTTGAAGGAAAATCTCCCTGCGGACAGGTAGATCTCCTCTTGAGAGCTATAATCTTAACTCTTAAGACAGAAGACGCTTAACGTGGACACTGACTTCCTTTTAGATCTATACAAACTAATGCGTGAGGAGGAAGGAGACAAGAAGTACCTTTTATCGGCGTTTGTCTCTGCACGCTCCGAGTTGAGCTCCAATCTTTCGCTCCTCAACGAGCCCTGTAGACAAACAATAGTACAACCGCTTCCTACTCTATTAATATTAGCTCGAAATAGATCTATCTATCAGGGACAAGTTCATGTGAGATTAAACACAAACTAGAAAGAAACAGGCCAAGCGTGTCATATTGATGAGAACAATGACAGAAGTAACTTACAATCGTAGATGCAAATGCGACAGCTTCGTCAAGTCCCTTTTGTCCAACCCTTACTCAAAAGATCCACGATCCGGATGACAACAACTTTACTGATTACTTTCCTCTAGTTCACTGTATGCTTCCTATGAGATCATAGGTTTCATGCTTCCAATTCTTCCTCCTTTCCCACCATGATAGAGTCTGCTTATATAGGTTTAGAGAGGCCTAACCTCTTGAGGTATCTTAGGGTAAGATGAGGATTTTCCTCCTTGAGTCAGGGATCTTCCCTAAGATCATGGCTGAACCAGGAATTCGAATGCAACTACCTTCCAAGATTGAAAGATCTTCCCCTTATTCTTCTCAACAGATCAAATGTTTCCCAGAATAGGCAACGCTCCCTCAAAAAGGTCATCAGATTACTATAACGCTCCCTAGTAGGCTTTAGGGGGGCTCCAACACTCCAAAAATCCATAGCACTCCTTCAGAATGGTTGTTTGGTGTTATAACGCTCCCTAGCACTTTATAGGGGAGCGCCAACACTCTTAAGGGTGATATAGGGGATCCCTCTCTTCTAAAACCTTAGATTGAATGCTTCTTTCAGGTGGAAAGAGGTTCTTAACTTCAGTTAATCAATTTTCTTCCTTCAAATCAAGTGTTTGAGGCATTTTAAGTGTTTCCTTAGTGTCGTCATTATGGAAGAATGCTTTTCTTGACACTTGTGACACTTGTGAGCAACATGTGACACTTGCGACACTTATCAAAGCGATTAATGTTGATGTGTAACAGGCATATTAGAAAATCATAAAGAGAAAGAATCAGAGGAAGTTCAGACTACAATATCATAGTTGAAAGAAGCGATGGATGTTCTTAAAGATGTCAGTTTACTAGAGATCCTGAAAGTAAAATAGTGCATAAATACAAGAATAGAATACTTCGACATAGACTGTGTCTTGGATGAAGAAAAACAAGTGAATTTTATGACAGAAGAAACTTGGGAAATTTTGGGAAAGCCTACTATGGTACCTTCATTGGGAAGGATAGACTTGTTTAAGGGTAAGATGATAACCCTATGTGGAAGAGTTACTAATGTACCTATTATTGTTGAGGGAACATTGACTGAAGAAGAATTTGAAGTCATTAAGTTTGTTGAGGACAACACCCCTTTCCCACTTTTGTTAGGTAGGAATTGGATTGAGAAGGACAAGATCGGAAGGAAAGCAGAGGAAGAAGCCACATAAAAGAAAAAGCAAGAACTAAGGGATTTGATAGATAGGAAAATAGACCAACTAATAGAAGAACGAGAGGATTAGTCGAAGCAACAGAACAAAGTAACAACACAGGAGGGACAAACAGTCAGATAATTATCTACCAAGGTTGGAAGAATGCAAGAAATCTTGAAGGACTTATCTATTCAAGAAAGAAGTATGTCCACTCAGGATGTGTTAAGAAAAGGGATATTAACTTCAGACCCTTTGAGGGCACCTCAACAGTGTGAAGCCACTGTGCTAGGAGAAAATAAGAATAATAATGGAAAGAGGATTCCATAAATAGTTAGAGAGACTCAGATCACAGGAAATAAGGCAAGGAAGCTCAATAAAAAGAAAGCTAAGTTGAAAAAGATGCAAGAATCTACAGAGACTAGATGGAAGACTTTGCAGACTGGAACCTTGCAGGAGGTAGGTTTGTAGGATTTGAACCTTACTGAAACAACAAGGCTGCACAGAATGGGACTTTCCCTTGGAGAAGTTATATGACCATTGGAGGCATCCTGACCGTTAGAATGACGCTCCAGAATGGTCAGAAAATGCATTTATGGGCTGATGGACTGCTTTTGGATGTTGATACCATGCCATAATAGACATATTTCCATTGATGGAGGCATGTCCTGGCCGTTGGAAGATCCATTACGATACCCCTCTTATTTAACTCGTTGGACGTTGCGTTGGGACCACTTTTCGCTACCCGTGATTAACTGAGCCAAGAAGAGAATTGTCTGTGTGTCGAGCTATGCTATATGAAACTAAACCCGACCTGCATGTTTTTCTACCCCGACCTGTCATCGACTAGGGGACTGCAGGCTTCCCCTTCGACCAAACGTCGTTCTGGCTGTGTTAACCCCGTGACTGAGCAACAAAGTAAGCACCGTGATGATCTGGCTAATGCGAAGCAGATAACATCGATCCTACTCGAGTATATACCACCTTTAGCTGGCATTGTAAACCACATAAACATTCCTCGAGATTTCGAGTACACCGTGTTCACTGCATACATTTCAAAAGGAATACGCATAGTCGAGAGTCAGTTAGGACAGATCCCACTATTAAAGAAAAATGGCTTCAATTTAGGAGACATGGAGAACTATGGTATGTTATCTCCCCATCGCTACTTGATGAAGTCAAGTGGAAAGAAGCTTCATGTCATTTCACAACCATGGATTAAGGGGTTGGCACAATCCACCATGTTGAATGTGATGAAGATCTCGCATTTTGGCCGACACCAGGAGGTTAACACTTGCGTTAAACTCCTCCTGTTGTGCTATCATGGAGGATACCTATGGCTTGATAAAAGGATTACTATGGATTCGATGCTGATCCACCGGATCACAGGCTTAATTGTGAAGGGCCCCAACCCTCAACTTTTTTATCCAGGGAAGGCCTCAGACCTTTCCCTGGTGCAACACATCAAGGAAGCTTACGGAGAAGTAGAGAAAGGAAAGAGATGTTACAAGGTAGCCTCTATATAGGATGGCATAGTGTGCCTCACTTTCCAACTCATAGATGGTAATATCATGAGGAACAATCACTCCACACAGGTCACCGGGTTCATAGTGGACCTCGTAGGAAAATGTGTGGAGGACATGTAGATGAACTGGGTGAACTACCTCGTCAATGAGCTAGAGAAGGATTGCTGCGAAGCCCAAGATTTGGGATATGAATTTCATTATAGTTGGATGATCATTTTGATCGCATTTGTCACTTGGAAAATTCCTGAAGGAGACACCATTCGAGAGATAGAGTCATCGGAGTCGTTGGATGGTAGGTTTTCCACCCTATGGTACACCAACAACATGACGAAGCAGTGCTAGTCCAATGCAGTGTTTCATGCATACTATCAATAGTTGAAGGTTTCCATCGAATCATTTCTGCGCATGACATCGTGCACCCTGCACCAGTACCAACCAATAGAAAAGTTCCATGTAGATCCTCATTTCATCTACATCATTGCTTGCAAAGATGATACCAAGGAAGAATTATAGTCGTACTGCAAGCTGACGAATGACGACATGGAGCAGATTACAAAGGAATTGTCAGAGGAGTTTCTTGTACCTGTCGCTGATGTAGAATTATCCTACACATAGACCATAGGAAGCCCCATAGTTACAGGGGTTGAGCATGTCGGACAATCCAGTGGGACGAAGAAGAAGAAAAATCAGGAGGAAGTCCAAGATATAGAGACTAATGAAGAGGACAATGCTTCTGAAGATAATGGGTCTGGCTCACTTGGAGGAGGAGGAGAAGAAGAAGAAGAAGGACATCGAGGAGGACATGAAGGAGAAGAAGGGAAAGGGGGAGGGGAAGCTACCACCCCTCCACTTGAGGATCCCCCTATTGGGACAGTAACACCGCATAAGAGGAAGGTTTCCCTTAAGAAACCCTTAGCATGGAAGAAGACGCACGCTAATAAGCCCTAGTTAGAGGCCACACTCACTGAGGACGACATTAGTTTGTTCTGCAGAGATATGGAGGAATATTTCGAGGAAATATTGCAGAGATATGGAGAGAAGCAGGTGTAGCTATATGGAAGGATCGAGAAGGAGTTGAAGTAAGTACAACAAGTTGTTTGTTTTGTCTGCGTAGTACCTACTGTACCTTCCTTGTTGCAGATTGTAGAATTGGGAGTTGAACCAACCCAATTGAGAATACTCGCGGATGCAACAGAAGCCCGGTTCCAGAGAGTCCAGGAAGAGAAGGAGAAGGCTACAAAAGACTTGAAACAAGATAAATATGAAGTCCTAGTGAAATTACGAGCATCACAGGAAAATGTAGTAGCTTAAGAAAACGAGAAAGTAGAGCTTCAGGCGAAGCTCCAGGAAGAAAAAGCCAAACTACATAGAGAAAAGGAGAAGTTGCTCGCAGAGCAGGACATGGTAAAATAAGCAGTGATTAAAGCATGTTTCTTTTTTCCAGTCTTGGCATAGGAAGGACAAGAGTCGGTCGAACCTCAAATAGTGAAGCTCGTTGAGACCCTCCAACAACTTCAAGCTAGGATAACAGAATTGGAGGCCCAAACAATACCGAGCACCCCGCAGGAGGTGCGTGACCAGAGGGAGGAGACCACTAAGAACACACTAATAAGGATAAGAGCCCTTGCCTCATAATTCAAACAACTGAGTGATAGAAGTGCACAGACATATGAATTCCTTGCTGAGGATCCATAGCTAAGGACGTTGGAAGCGCAGTTACAGGAGGCATAACAACATGCATTTTCCATGCAGGCGTAGATGAAGCTTCTCACTGCGGTAGAAATAATGAAGATATCCCAAGAGTAGTGCACATTACAACAAAGGATCACTTCCCTCCAGGGTAGGTTAATCGAAGTGACACAGAAGCTACAACCTATGTAGG
The DNA here is from genome assembly GCA_009831015.1 of Picea engelmannii. Taxonomy (NCBI): domain Eukaryota; kingdom Viridiplantae; phylum Streptophyta; class Pinopsida; order Pinales; family Pinaceae; genus Picea; species Picea engelmannii. Next base: position 22,937 of record WSFP011394433.1, read on the forward strand.
ATGAAGCCTGTAAGGTGTTCGAATAGATTGATGGACAGGGCTCACAATTGGATTAAGTGGTTGCAACAATATAACAGTGCTTGGAAGGGCCTGTTACAGAGAAGATGATCCAGGAGCTCGTTGAGCAGGAAGCTCAGGAAAATCAACAAGTCGAGTCTGCTCGAGTTAGGATTGAGGCCTTCAAAGCAACATTTTCCGGACCTGAGTGACTTGGGACAAGTCACAAGTGAGTGTTGGGGGCCTGTTGGCCCTCGACCAAGTTTTGAGGAAACATTGGTCAGATTTGGCCCACTTTTGGACTTCGACACGATGGTCGAAGAAGGAGCACCCAGGTGGAGATGAGATCGCGGATCTTGCTTATTTTGTAGGCTATGTGGACCCAGTAAGGTGTTCTTTAGGGTTTTTGTAATGGGTTATGGGATGTCATCCCATGGGGTTTCCCCATGTTTAGGCCTTATTGTAAGGGTTTGTAAAAGTATAAATAAAGAATATTGTATTATAAAAGGAGGGAGCTAGCTGTCTAAGTGCAAGTAGTTCAAGTGGATTTGTGCAAGGGAATGTATGTGTTTTAAGGATTTGTGCTTGATAGAGAGTTGGCTCTGTGCCTTGACCTAGTTTTGGAAGGAGGATATGGTGCTCAGTGCCCAGATCTCATGTCCGGTGCAAGGTTTGAATCTTTGGCTTAGTGCACAGGAGTAACTGAATGTAAGAGATTGACGAATAATAAAGAGGCGAAGCGATTGGTGGACGTAGCCCCACACTTGAACTGGCCCTTCTTGGGCATAAAATATCCCCACATGCACATACATACATCAAGCATAGGACTAGCAAGAAAACGAGGTACTACTGGCCTAGTGGCATGAAACCTCTCAAAAAATAGTGTAAATAAATTTGACGTGGATGGGAAGAATATCATCCCATGTAAAATGATGCGACAATAATCTATTGAATAATCAAACTGTTTCAAAAAAATATTCAACTGCCTAATCAAACATGGCCTCTACACTAAAATATCTACATAATACATAAAAGAGAAACCAATGTGCTACCCATCATAGGTATACTATGATAGTGCTAAGAGAATAAAAAAAGAACCTAACATCCTCTCTACCAAATGAACTTATCTACAGTTGACCACCACGAACCTGGAAATCCAAAGAGGAATCAACCCATGGATAGACATATCTCTACACATATGCCAACTGGGTATCTCTTGCAACACTATGTAGTATCTTATGTAACTGAGGAAAAACCTCCCCCTCTTGGAAAACCTAGTGATGAAATAGATATCCTCCATGAGATTATACCACATATCGGGACCGAACTTGAACCCTTGTCACCCACGATCCTAGTGAAGGATCAATTGTTGTAACAACAAAGAGTTCCCTCTGAGAGATGTACCCTCCTGATAAAAAATTAGGAGGACAACATCCATCAATATGTCATGTGTCTACTATGAAATAGGGTGAGGGAAAAACTCTCTCTCCCTCTCCCTGTCCTCCCACTCATGCACAAATGTGTGCATCTCGACCAACTGCTACTGATGTTTCTCCTCATGTCGTCATCATCGTCTCTAATTTACATACAAACATTATTAGGCGCGCGCACACACACACACACACACATATAATAAATTGAAATTATAAAACAAACTCATATATAAATGACATGTATTTAAAAAATTAAAAAAATGTTTTTTGTTTCAAACAAATCTATAAAAGTAATTGGTGCACCTAAAACAAAACATACGCCCTGTTGATGGTGTGTGATATCATACAAATAACACTTCCATGCGGTGTTGTTACTAATAAACAATTGTTCCACATTTCTTGTCGCACCACCACATATTTTAGCAACATGTCCTAGAAGACGCACTGCATCGATAAATTGTGAAAAAATCGACCTCATGTTGTGATATTTACAACACTAGTGCGTTGTTTATACATAAAGGCACCTCTAGGTTAAATTGTTTCATCACAAATTATGTAGTACGACATGTTAATATGAATGCATTGGTGTAACCGTGTTATTAGAGCATCAACATTATGTTTTGTGCTACATTGGCTTGTATAGAGCATCGGTAACTAGACATCCAATGAAATTCCATGGAACGTGAACTGATAGAATATTTTCTCAGCACAGTGCTTTTAACCGCAATGGTTCATTTTGTTAACAAAGATGCACTACAATGCCAAGTTGGGAAATATATGCCCTAGTGCAGTTTTGTAAACAACATCGCTGCATTTGATTAAAATTGTTGCACCACTACGTTAAATTTAATATATCATTAAGTTAGTGGTGTGTTTAATTGAGTGAAATATACCGATGCTATTCAAAGCTAATTATGTGTTGATTTTGTGACATTCCAAAAGACACATTGCATTGCTTTTTAAATTTATCGTGGTGCTCTTGCTTGAATGACACCCGTGCGTACATGTATATGAGATGCACCAGGGGTGATGCTTCCTTTGAATTTAACTTAGGATACACTGCTTCAGGGTGAGCCAAAAATTTCAGGTGCACTGCGTGGAATTGGAAAAATAATTTTAAAAAATGCCAAATTTCAAGCTAAATTCAAATTTTAATTGGTTGAAAATGAAAATAGGAAGGTAATAAACATTTTACCTGGCCTCTTATATTCCTAGGAGGCATGGTTTCACCATTGAGAGGAAATGAAAACTCATGGTAATTTCCAAAATTTTGAAATGTGTGTAATTTACCAATGGAGCTATCCAAGTAGTTGTAGAGCACTAGAAAAAAGACATCTTTGGAAGGAGGGCAAGCACCAATGTTTGCTTTAGAGTTTATAAGCATGAGATACACTGTAAAAATCAAAATCAGTTTGGTAATTTTTTTATTTACCCTACCATGGTGTGCCTGATGACAGAGAGGCGCACTGGTGCATAATGTTCAACGACATCAATGCACTTTATTCGATGCGTGTTATTTTTTATTATAAAGTATGACAATGCTTTTGAACATTGAAACACTAGTGCTTTATTGTTTATGTACACACCAGTGTGTATGTACCTTAAATGTGTACCGATAAAAAAACCTCCGCAAAAACCTTCAGTCGACCACCTCTACTAACAACCTCCACTATAAAAAGAGAAGGGATAAATTTTCGGGGGGAGATTCCATAAAAACTTCTACAAGAAGGTGTTCTATTTGTAGTGAGTAGAGTACCAAAGGTGCATAATTTGTAGACTAAAGTAAGGTGATTAAGAATTTGTGAGGACTTGTAAAAGCACAAGGGAAATATGTATGTTGATCTAATTGTAATCCCGATATTAATGATATGAATATACTTATTTGAGCATTATATACATGTTTAGTGGAGATAATTTAGTGGAAAAAACTCAATTTATTTTTAATATATACACGTTTAGAAAAATTGAGATTAATGATATGAATATACTTATTTGAGGATAGGAAAAAACTTTAGTGTGCCTTAGAGGTTGTAATGCACATGTGTGCAATTTGCTTAAATGTATGGTTGCATAAAATCACATGCATTATTGTTTACATTTTTTTTTAAACATTTGCTCCCTTATGGTTTTAAAAATTGTGTTGATGCACTTCCATTTGAGCTCACTAATGACCCATGAGAACCAATTTTGAAATTCTTAAATTTTCCATTTTTTAAAGTTTTCATCTAGTGTGTATTATTCATTTGAATGCATTGGTGGCCCTGTATTATAAGTGCACCAATTCATCCAAATCATTGATGAAACTAGAGTTAATTATATATAAAAATAATGACCAAATTCCCATTTGAATTACCATTAACCATTGCTTCCATCCCCAACAAGCTCTAGTGCACCTTTTCCTTATAACCCCACTCCATTGTCCCCTACTATTGAATTGTTTCATTTGGTTCGAAACCTTCATCCAAGGCAGGTTAAAAAGTCAATTCGGAATTAAAAAAAAACTCCATGGATCTATTTTATCATTTCCATGGAAAACATGCATCCACAACGAAAACGACAGTAAGTAATTTATTTGTTATCCCTTTATTTACATTATAGCATTTATTTTTCCAGGTTTTGTTGAATTATTATTTTTTAAACCAAAATATTTGGTGATACATCTAAGACCATTTATAACACACTTCTCATTAGTTCTTGTAGAGATATCACCGACATGATGCATCGTCTACACTAATGCATTGACATGGCATGTGCAATGCATGGACATGGCATGTGCAAGGAAATGTAATGAAGTGAGACATTGAATTTATTGCACACCCCTTGGTACACTATTTGATGACATAGATCACGTATATTAGTGTGTCTAATCAACATCCATGCACCATCATAATCACATGAAAGGTGAACATGTCTTTCTTACACAATGCATTCAGGTCAATTAGATGCACCCACCCATGAAATGATATATAACACACCAATAGCATTTATTAGGTGCATTGCAATTTATTACATGCACTTAGTGCTCTATAAAATGACTAGGAACATCACATCTCGTGCATTTAATCCATGTCAATGCAAGGAAATATTTCTTATAAAGGTAGTGTGTTTACCTTGATAAGATACGCTGGTGCACCTAGATGTGTGTAACAAAATTCAATGCACCAATAAAAATACGTCAAA
>ML856584.1:16063-27545 GCA_009831015.1 Picea engelmannii
ACTCAAACTTATTACAGTGATATAATGTTCAACAATGGCTTACCAGACTCATCACTGTTCTGCTGCATTTCGTTACTCTGTCTGCCTCATTGCCTTCCTGCACACATCACTTGCACTATCTATTCTTCTGCCTTTTATGCTCTGTGCGCCATACCCATTCACTGCACAGATCCTCTTCTGTTCAATTCAGCTGCTGCACTCTCCTTCTTCTTCACACATGAATCACCTTTACCAGCTACAACCACAACAAACTCCAATAGCAACAACAACCCTTCTCTTCTCTGTACCGTGTATATATAGCTTCTGTGCACCTTGTGCATGCAATGTTCGCAATGCCTCTACATGCTGACTCCGCGTCATTATCCTCCACCTCTCGAGTGCTCTGTCTGATCATCATCGTGAATCTTCAGCTTCTCTGGTGGTTCGCCCCGCGTGTCCAACATCACTGTATGTTATACTGAGATTCCTCAGCCTCTCTGGCAGTTTGAGACTCTTCATCTTCTCTGTGACAGTCGAACTCACTTTCTCTGTTTCAGTTACAGGCCTCAATGCCCATCCAACTGTTAATCACCTTCACGAACATCTTCATCCCTCTTGAAGATTCTCAGAGGCTCTTCACCTTCTCTGTCAATCATCCCCAAGTGTCTTCAAGTCCTCTGGCTGAAACCATTAGTGGTTTCTGGCAGTTATACTATGTCGTGTTACATTAGCCCTCCTATCAACACTTGATCTGACGGTTCAAATTATATCGCGATTTCACCTATCGCGATATCGGGATTCCTGATGTCAATTTTCTTTGACATGTCTAACTCTCGATCCCTGAAACTCCAACAAAGACTGGAATCAACGGTCCAGATTTAACCTTAATCTGACGGCTCAGATTACATCGCGATTTCACATATTGCGATATCGGGATTCCTGATGTCAATAATCTTTGACATGTCCAACTCTCGATCCCCGAAAATCCGACAAAGACTAGAATCAACGGTCCAGATTTAATCTTAATCTGACGACTCAGATTACATCGCGATTTCACATATCGCGATATCAGGATTCCTGATGTTAAAAAACTTTGACATCTCCAACTCTCAATCCCCGAAACTCCGACAAGGTGTCCATCTGTTGACATCACACGTGGATTGACACGTGTTGAATACTGCCACGTGTCACTTTGATTCGTGACTCACATGTGCCTGAAATGTTGAATCAGTCTGACACTTGTCATTACTTGGTTGTGCCATGTGTTCCTAGCTGACGTGGTCTGCTGACGTGAGTCAGGTCGACGGTTCAGATGTGATCTTGATTTGACGGCTCATATTACGCTGGGATTTTTCATATCGAGAAATTAGGATTCCTGTTTCATTGTTTCTTTGACATTTCCAACACGCGATCCTCCAAACTCCGATCAACGGTTCATATGTGATCTTGATTTGATGGCTCAGATTACGTCGGGATTTTTCATATCGAGAAATCGAGATTCCTGTTGCATTGTTTCTTTGACATTTCCAACACGCGATCCTCGAAACTCTGATCAACGGTTCAGATGTGATCTTCATTTGACGACTCAGGTTATGTCGGGATATTTCATATCGAGATTACACTCACTTCTCCTTGCACTTTAAAGAACGTGTAGGTTTTCCTCGATCCAACAGTGGTCGAACCCTGCACTCATAATTGACGCCTGAGATCTATTCTCCTCTTTAGCGCCCTCTTCTTGTCTTTCTTCAGATCTGACGGCCCTCATGCTGTTGGGAATTTTGGATGGGATCCAACGATCAGAAATGCTTCTCGGGCCTTCAATCATTCGATCTTCCTGAACTTATCTTCTCTTTTCCTGTTGATCATTGCTGCTGTACTCAAGCCATCATTATTGCTGTACTTGCCATCAATGACAAGCTTACGCTGCCTGTAAAAAACATACTAAACATCCTCTGCACTATCTCTTCTGATCTTATCGAGGTTGCTCTGCAGCTTCTTCCCAAAATACTTCTGGTGCCCGTCTGTTACATTCTTCCTGTATTCATGCCATCTTCATTGCTGTACTTGCCATCAATGACAACCTGTTAAACATTTCCAACAATTTTGGTGGACCTTTCTGAGATGGTCCAGGTTTATCAATTGATTGAGATGGAACTAAATTCTCATTAAGATTCATCCTTTCAATCCTCTCAATCACATCATCCAAAAGAAATTCAAATTCTGATCAAGTGGCTGGAACTTCAGTTTCTGATGAAGTGCAAAGCGAGCCAATATGGGACTGAGCTTCATTTTGGATCCATACATGAAATTTTAATTTTTTTTAAAAATCATGTGATTTTTCTTTCAACAAGTACACCCAACACATCCTGGTGTAATCATCAATAAAAGACATGATATATTTATTTCCATTTGTAGATGGAACACGGATGGGGCCACCCAAATTAGAATGCATCACTTCACTTTTTATACATGCTTTGGAAGTGGAATCATGAAAATGTTGTTTTCTATGATTTCCAAGGATACAAGAATCACATTTCTTCAAATTCCTAGGAATATTAGGAAAACTAGAAGCACCATTAGTTTTTCAGAAAATGAAGGCTTTCATAATTAATGTGAACAAATATAGGATGCCACAAGAGACTAGATGTAATTTTACCTTCATCGTGATGTGAGAGATATGCATAATTTTGTACATGATAAAATGTCCCTTTCAACTTCAACAATCTTCCATCTTCCACTCCGGTCATGGCAACCATGTTATCATAAGCCTTCCTTATTTCAACTTTTCTGTTGAAGATATGAATAGACTGGCCTTGTTTCTAGATGTGCATAAGAGACAACATGTTCCTTTGCAGTTTAGGAATACAAAGCACATAATGTAGAAGAAAATGTGGGATTTCAGGAAATTTAGGCATGTTGGTGCCAATTCTAAAGGTTTTATACTTGATTTATTGGAAAAATAAACTATGCCATCTACATTGTCATTGAAATATTCGAAGAAGTCTCTTTGGAAGGTCATGTGGCAGGTTGCACCTATGTCAAGAAACCATGCATCTCTCTAAGAGGCAAATGAATTGTTAAACAAATCTTTAGTTACTCCTATATTGCAATGGGAAACAATATAATGAGTAGATTCATATGCTTTACCCTTCATTGGATCTGATGTTTTACCTTTGTCTTCTTTCTAATTATGTCTATCTTTTATCCTTTCCATGGGTTTCTATAGTCCTTTGATTTATGTGACCCATTCTTTCCGCAACGATTACCGTGAAGATCATATGTCTCGCCTTGGTTGTGTCTACTCCTCATGCCTCTAAAATTCTTTCTTCCACGTCCTCTTTTGCTTCCTTTTCCTCTAGAAGAATCATGTGGTTGATTCTTCCATTTTTTAGCAAGGCATACAGTCTCACCAATGGTCTTAGCTAACTTCTTTCCAAAGGATTTCTCATGTTTTGCAACTTTCTCCACCAAAGTGTCAAATGTGATGGATTTTAGTTGACCACTAACTTGCAGATATTTAAGGTAGTGATAATATGTAGGTTAGAGAGCCTTAATGAAGGATGTGAGAGGGAGGTCTATATTCACTCCAGTGGCATCAATGTCATGCATTATGGCTTTGATATCAAAAGCTAAAGCCATAGGATAATCATTCTTCAACTCTAGGTTGAAGAGCTTCACCATCAATTGTATGAGTTCCAGTTCTGAGTGAGTGTCATACAAGTCCTTCAATTCCTTCAAAGCACTATATGATTCATTAATGGAAACAATATGGTGGCTCACCTCTTCACTTGTTATCACAACAATCACAACATATGATTTCTATTCTTCGTCCATCCATATGGCACACTCCTTATTTGATGTAGGAATAATCAATATACTACTCTTCAATTGAGATTTTGATTCAACTTCTTCTTCACTGGTAGCTCCTGCTTCACAAATTCCATTCCACATTTCATTAAATATTAGAGTGTGATTGATCTTTTTATATGATTCTTGGTAATTTTATTTACCAGTAAGCACCATGACGATGACGAATATTACTGGTTGTGGAGCTTGATTATCTTTATGATTCATAGGTATTTTTTTTTCAACCATGTTTATACCCCATGAAGACTGTACATGATGCAAACCCCCACCCCTCCTTTTGGGGCTCGCGCGACCTCCTGGTCTAGGATCATTCACACAAGAGATGAATTAGCTCTCTGATCCCTACTGGATCCTCTCTAATGTAAACAAGCCCTTTAATTTCCTTATGCAAGTCCTGCAAAACCCATGGGCACTTTACTCTAAGCCCCTTTCACCTTAGAATCAAAACCACAAGTTCTAGCCCCTTTTCCTTGGTGGAAATCTCACGTGACCGCGGGATAGAATCGCGTGGTCTACTAAAAGGCACTATTTGGAGCTCCGAGACTTCAGTTCTCTGTGAACTTCTCCACACACAAAAATCCAATATCCTAGAGTGGTTACCGACTAAATTTGGTCATAAAGGGACTTTGAGCGACAGGTGTAGGTCTTCTCCCCATCCTTTCGATCTCCAAAATTTATGCGGAAAGATCTGACAATTGGCACAAGTTTATTCTCCCTCCACAATATACGGTGGAGATTAACTTCAAGACTCTAGGTTTCGGGAGTTTCCATGACTCCAACAAACAAATATCCTGGACTACTGAATTGATGAACTCCCAAAGATTTCGGGGATCAATGGTCCACCCTTTACCCCTTGATCTATGACTAAGATCAAATCTGATAGTTTGGAATTCTGGACTTCAAAGGTTCTCGACTCTAACATGCACTACCTCCTGGATAGCCGAACACCAAACTGAAATTGATGGCTCACACTCCTCCTACAACCAACTACTGCTATCAATTCTAGGATTCGGGCTTTGGGGCTTCTCGCTCCAAACGACCACCAAACTCTCGAACTTCCAAATGTCAAATTGGAAATACACAACTCTCTCTCCTCCTACAACCAATGGCTATGATCAACTACGGAACTTCGAGCTTCAGGGTTACTTTCTCCAAATCACCACCACACTCCTGAATAGTCGAACACCAAATTTGTGAAGGGTGAAGATCAACGACTGAGACTTTTTCATTTGATCAATGATGGGGATTAACTTTGGTACTTCAAAGCTTCGGGGCTTCAACCAATTTTCACCACCTGCCTCCAAAATCTCTGGATAGCCAAAGTGCTAAAGGGATTACTAATAAATGGCCCCACTTCACTCCCAATCTATGGTTGGGATCTATTCAGGACTCCGGGCTTTGGGTATTTCTCCTCCTTGCAACACAAGGACCACTTTCTTCCGAATTGCTGAATCTCCGAGCTGTGAGATCTATGGCTCATGATATTTGTGCTCAGATCCAACGACTCAAATCTGATCTCCTCTTCTATGCACTCTCCTCCTATATGTGTTTTATCCAATGGCCCATATCAAATCTCACAACCAATCCAACGAGTGTTGTAGCTTCTTATCCTCTACATCTCCACTTCCTTTCAATGAAGAATTTCTCAAATTCTCAAAGCATTGTCCTTTGAATCCTCTTCTCTAGGACCGAATACTTGGCCTCTGTTGCTTTCCCGAACTGCTACACCTCCTGAACTTTATTCAACACTTCAGATGAAACTCCTACAGTATGGAACTCTTAGACCATTCTCTAGCGCACACTTGTGCTTCTCTTATGAGCTTAAAACTCCTCAAACTTCAACGTTTTCAATCCCTTTGTTCCTTCAACAACTCCTTGTGACCTCCTGGCACCCATTCTCTTCCTCCTAAGATTTCGAACATGGTCAAAGTGTTCTTTCAGTGCCCTCCTGGAACTCTGTTAGGGATGATTTTAAGGATGAAAATTTATTTTAAAATACATTTGCATATGCCAACTATAAAATAAATTTACAAGAGCATAAAATGTTTACAAGACTAGACTGCAACAGTCTTAGTTCTTCTCTCCTCTGTTGAATTCTTCTATATTCAGAGCTATTCTCTTCTCTCCTTCCTCTCATTCCTTCTTAATGATCTCTATACAATTTATCTTTTTGTTTTTTTTACATAAGAGGGGATTCTCGATCCTTCCTCCACCTACCTATATTAAATTACAATTAATTTACATCTAGTTCGAATAAGATCTAGATTATCTTCCTGTCATCCATTAAAGGTGACTTACAGACAACCTGTAAAAATACAATGTTCTTCCTTCCTTGAGACTTACAATATTTATTACATTAAATTTGAGATTTAAACTAAAAAATGAGAAGGCTGACGCTTCTCTCTCCTTGAGATATTCTCCCTCCATGTGCTCTGTTGCATTGGTTGATGATGCCCTGCTGAGTAGGAGTGATGCTCCTGCATCATACTCCCCTACTGAAAAAAATCATGAGATCCTACTCATGGCTCCTCTCCTGCTACTGTTGAGATCCTCCTTGGTCCCAAAATTCACTCTAGATATGTCCACCTGCTCCTCTGCTTTGTTGTTGCTTCTATTGTTGTTCTACTGTTGTTGTAGGCTCTCCTCTCGGTTTCCAAATTTTATGTTGCAGTGCCCCATTTATATTAACACTACAATATCCTCTTGTCATCCTCCATTTGTTGATGACTACCTCCTTTGTTTTCTTCAACATCAACCTCCTTATCTCCTCAATATCCTTGTCCATATTGTCTATGGGCTGGCTCCTCTCCTGCAGTCTACTCTACTGCATTTCCTCTTCTACCTCAATATCCAACTTGACTTGTTGGATGAGCCTACTCTGGGTTATTACTTTTTCTACCAAGGATTCCAATTCTTCACACATATCAAAAAAATCCATGTTGTCTTCTCTCTCTCCTATTGCAGGTTCAGATTCTGCTGTTGTCCTCCGTTCATCTCCCTTGCTGCGATTTATGAGCAATCCCACTGAATGCTCTTATTTTCTCTTTCTTTTGTCTTCTAAAATGACAGAATCTATGGGCTATCTGTCAACTTCCTTACAAGCAACATATTCATTGGCCTTTTCTCCTAATCCCTTTCCAAGAGATACTCTGATCTCCCTACCATCCAAATATGGTTATGGTCTTTTATTCACTTCAAACTTTGGGAAGATGTTTCTCCTTCTTCCTCCTCTCTCATCTCTTGGAAAGATTTTAGGGTCTACTCCTCCTCCTCCTCCATGATAGTCTATGTTGGATGTCTTTCTTCTTATGCACATGCAATACATAAACTATTATTTTGAAAAACACTTGTCCCAATGGACTCTTTTCTAGATGCCTCCTGCATCACCTCCTCATATGCAACACATGCACTAGCCTCTACTGGGATTCTTGGTAGGAATATGTTGATTCCCCCAATTATTAGAATGCACCTCTGATCCTCCTCCTTGAGAGTTGAAGTATTCAACTTCTCATCATATTCATTCATATGGTCTACAACCCCACACGAATATTCATGCTCATGAGGCTTCTCTCCTGTCTCTTCCTCCTTCTCATCTATCAACACTCCTTGCTGATATATTTCGTCCACTATCAACACTCCTTGCTGATATGAACTCTCCTCTGAGTTCCTAAGACCCTCAGATAATCTCATCTCCTCATTCTCTTCTCTTCTGTCAACACTCCTTGTTGATCTAAACTCCTCTCTGAGTTCCTGACACTCTCAGACAATATAATCTCCTCCTTTCCCACCTGGAAACCTGAATTTTCCTTTCTTTCCTCCTAGAAGTCTATGAGATATTCGACTGATGTCTCTTCCTCCTCATCGAGGTTCTCTCCATTTTCCGGTTCACATATGTAAACCATCTTCTCCTCTGTGTCATTGAATTTTTTCACTTTCCCCAGCCACCTCCTTAGTATCTTCTTCTGCCTCCTGGAAATTAACTGTTGGATAGGCCACTTCACTTTCCTCTTCATGGGCCACTCATACCTCCATCTCCCTTTCTCTCCTTCCTACATCTCCTTCCATTGAAACATTAATACATCAAGCTCCTCTCTGGTCTCCTTTAGCTCTTTATCCATCTCCTCTTGGAAATTTTCTATGGCCTTCAATAGACATTTTCTCCTCTCCTCTATGAGCTTCCAATTTCTCGCTATGAGTTACAGTAAGCCTTTGCCAATCTCTCCTCGCTTAGCCTCTAGTTCACATGCTGGAACCTCCTCTGAAATTTTACACTCCTGCTGAGTGTAGGCATGCACCTTGCACTCGCTCCTTCTTCTGAGAACTCCTTTTTCTTTACCTTTTGTACTCCAATTTCTCACTTTAGGAGCTCCACAGGCTCTCCTCCACTCCAAGAATGTAGATGGTCATTTCCTTTCATCCCACCTAGTTGTTTTCTATCTAGTGCACACTTGCAAACAATTTTCACACAAAGAATAAAAAATATGTCTTCTCCTCCTTTTCCTACTGTCTACATACAAAAATCAGCTCTGATACCACTTTATGCAAACCCCCACCCCTCCTTCGGGGGATCATGCAACCTCCCGATCTAGGATCGTTCACACATGAGCTGAAGTAGATATTGGATCCCTGTTGGATCTTGTATAATGTACACATGCCATTTAATTTCCTTATGCAGGTCTTGCAAAACACGTAGACACTTTACTCTAATCCCCTTTCACCTTAGAATCAAAACCACAGGTGCTAGCCCCTTTTCCTCGGTGAAAATATCACGTGACCATAGGATAGAACCGAGCACTCAACTAAAAGGCGTTATTAGAAGCTTTGGGACTTTGGTTCTTCGTGAAATTCTCCACACATAACACTCCAATCTCCCAGAGTGGTTACTGACCGAATTTGGTCATAAAGTGACTTTGATCGGTGGGTGTAGGTCTTCTCCCTATCCTTCTGATCTCCAAAATTTATGCGGCCAGATATGATGGCTGGTGTGAGTTTCTCCTCCCTCCACAATCTATGGTAGAGATTCACTTCGGGACTCCAGGATTCGGGAGTTTCCACGACTCCAACACAAAAATATCCCAGACTGCCAAACTAACGAACTCCCGAAGAGTTTAGGGATCAACGGTCCACACTTTACCCATTAATCTATGACTGAGATCAAATCTAGGACTATGGGACTATGGGATTTAGAAGTTACCGACTCCAACACACGCTACCTCCCGAATAGACAAACACCAAAATGAAATTGATGAATCACACTCCTCCTATAGCCAATGACTGTGATCAACTCTGATATTTGTGCTTTGGGGATTCTTTCTCCAAACTACCACCAAACTCTCTAACTATTAAACGCTGAATTGGTGATATACAACTCTCGCTCCTCCTACAAGAAATGACTATGATCAACTCCAGAACTCTGGGCTTCAGGGTTACTTGCTCCAAATCACCACCACACTCCCGAATAGCTAAACGTTGAATTTTCAAATGGCAAATATCAATGGTTGAGAATTTCTGGTTTATCAACGATGGGAATTAACTCCGATACTTCAGAGCTTCGGGGATTCGACCACTTTTCACCAACTACCTTAAAAATCTCTAGACAGTCAAAGTGTGGAAGGGCTTACCAATCAATGGCTCTGCTTCAATCCCAATCTACGACTGGGATCTATTCAGGACTTTGAGCTTCGAGGATTTCTTCTCCTAGAAATGAAAGGATCACTTTCTCCCGAATTGCTGAATCTTCAAACCATGAGATATAAAACTCATGATATTTTCACTCATATATGATGGCTGGGATATGATCTCCTCTTCTATGTGCTCTCTTCCTATCTGGGTTTTATCCAACGACCCATATCAAATCTCACAACTAATCCAATGACTATTGTAGCTTCTTATCCTCTACAACTCCTTTTCCTTTCAACGAAGGATTTCTCAAATTATCAAAGGCTTGGTCTTTGAATCCTCTTCTGCAGGACTGACTACTTAGCCTCTGATGCTTTTCTGAACTGCTACACCTCATGAGATTTATTCAACACTTCAGATGAAGTGTGGGCACACACCTTATGCTTCTCTTGCAGTCTGGAACTTTTAGACTGTTCTATGGTGCACACTTGCACTTCTCTCCTGAGCTTACAAATCCTCAAAATTCAAAGGGTTCAGTCCCTTTATTCCTTCAAAAACTCCTTGTGCCCTCCTGGCACCCAATCTCTTCCCCCTGATCTTTTGAACATGGTCAGAGTGTTCTTTCAGTGCCCTCTTGTCACTTTGTGCTCTTCCTCCTGAAATTTACCAACACTTTAACAATGTGTTGGTTTTGTACACTCCTTGCACTCACCTCTCTCGAGTTCTGAAATTTTCAGACTCACCTACACACTCATTGCACTTACTTTTTGCATACTTGCACCATCTTTCTTGAGCTTAACCAATTCTGGTGTGCCCACTTGGCACACTCATTCTGAACCCGAAAATGAGTTCTTTCACACTCCTTGCGTTGACTTCTCAGATTTTTCCAACAACTCTGGTGTGCACTCCTTGCACTAGCCTCAAGAGCCCATAATTCTCAAAAACTCACATAGACAGAGAATTATATCTATTCGTGCAAAGGGAACATAATATACTCATGGAATTCATAAACATGCACAGTAAAAATTTAGTAAACATTTATAAAACACATAGAACACACACACAAAGACTTACATGTAGGAAAATATGATTTTCTATTAATCTGAATGCTTTTTACAAGAGTTTACAATGTTTACAAGACTAGACTGCAACAGAGTCTCAACTCTTCTCTCCTCTCCTGAATTCTCCTATATTCAAAGCTATTCTCTTCTCTCCTTCCTCACGTTCCTTCCTAATTATCTCTATACAATTGATCTTTTTTTTTTATACATAAGAGGGGCTTCTCGAGCCTTCCTCCACCTACCTATATTAAATTAAAATTAATTTACATCTACTTCGAATCATATCTAGATCATCTTCCTGCCATCCATTAAAGGTGACTTACATACAACCTATACAAATACAATGGCTCTGCCTTCCTTGAGCCTTATAATATTTATTACATTAAATTTGATATTTAAACTAAAAAATGAGAAGGTTGATGCTTCTATCTTATCAGAATCTACTCCCTCCATGTGCGCTACTGAGTAGGAGTGATGCTTCTACATAATTACACCTAAAAATATTGTACACCCCTCCATGCAGGGGGGTTTCAGGGGGGGATTCCCCCCCTTGCGGGGTCCGGGGGGCTCATCCCCCCGGTTGGGGGGTTCGGGGGCAAGTGGACCCTCGAAGGAAAAATTTCCTTGTAAATGTATATTGTAATTTCATTTTAAATCTAGACCATTCATTATAAGGTCGCATATTTGACGATAGATGTTATGTTAGGGTTTTTTTCCCTAGAAGGAAACCATCTTTTATGAGGGAATTTTATTGTGGTTGTGAATCATTACGAATATTGTATTCTGAGAGAGGAGATTGTGAGAGAGAAGAGAAAGTTACAATGGGTGTGGTATAGGTTGTATCCCTTCATTATCTAGATACTAATAAAGGAAGGACTTGGAAATTTCTCTGGTGGATGTATCCCACACTGGGTGAGGCATATATATATGTGTCTCTATTGCATTGTGTATCTTCT
>ML856585.1:0-12210 GCA_009831015.1 Picea engelmannii
GCGTAGCGAAAGTTTCAAATTTAAATTTCAATTGATGAATATTTTTTTGTCTTTTGAACCTTGAAGGTACCATTATACAAAAGATTTTGAAGCAGATGGGGAGGTAAAAGAGGGATTGTACAAATGCATTGAGCACATGATTCCTGATCCCACAAGACAAAATGAGATACATAGAAAGCTCTTGCATTTCAATGAGAGTCTTGGTACCTTTGGGATGTCTATGGCTATACGAAGCAAAGCAAAGGATCCACCAGGTAAGAAAGTTCAAAGTTTTCAAATTATATTATTCATTGCAAAAGTTGCGTCAATGTTTCAACTTTCAAGGTCATTTGTTAAAGCTTCTTTGCCTTCAACTCTTATTGCAGCCTATTGGTGGCAACAGTTTGGTGGTCAGTGCCCTAATCTACAAAGATTTGCAATTCGGATATTGAGCCAGACATGCAGTGCTTCTGTGTATGAACGCAATTGGAGCGTTTTTTAGCGTATGCACACTAAGAAGCAGAACCGTTTGGAGCAAAAACAATTGAATGATATAGTTTTTGTTCAGTACAACCTTAGGTTGAGATGCAACCAGTTGATGAAGAAAACACCTGAATCAAGCAACATAATCATGGATGACTTTGATACCTCATCAGAGTGGGTTGTGGAGAGTCAAGCACCAGCATTTGACAACGAAGACCTTTCTTGGATGGACTTGGACCCACTTCCACAACTAGAGGTACAAATACATTCAGGGCCAGGGGAATCAAGCGGAATCCATAATCCCCATGTAGGGTCCCAGTCTATTCATGTTGAGGATGAGGAGGATGAGGATTATGATGATTAGTACAGTAGTATCTAGATTCTAGTATCATACAGTAAACTATGCTTATTTTTGGACTCGAGAGGGCATTTAGAGCCTCTTGATTGATGTATTTTTGTTCAAAACTTCAGATATGTATTGCACTCAGTGTTATTTTGGTTATATGCAATCTCGCTACAGAAATAAGAATCTTTGCATATTTGTGTATAAGTGGTTTGGATTCGTATTGATGCACATGAATATCTATGTTTTTTTTTCAAATTTTGAATATTTTATGTAGTTTTTGGTTGACAGGTTTTTTTGTCTAGTTTATTTCCGAACCAATCCGGTTTTGAATTTTTGGGGTCGACCGGTCCGGTCTAGTTTTCAATTCTGATAACATTGGTACCAATAGACTTATCTAGTAGATATGAGGTACCAGCGGACAGATCTAGTAGATCTGAGGTACCAACGGGAAGATCTAGCAAATCTGAGGTACCAGCAAACAGATCTAGTGCAGATCTAAGGTATCAGCAGGCAGATCTAGTAGATCTAACGTATCAGCAGGCAGATCTAGCAGATTTGAGGTACCAGCAGGAAAATCTAGCAGATCTAGGGTACGAACAAATAGATCTAGTGCAGATTTGAAGTACCAGTGGATAGATCTAGTGCAAATCTGAGGTATCAATAGGCAGATCTAGCAAATCTAAGGTCCAGCAGGCAGATCTTGAAGATATGAGGACCAGCAGGCAGATCTTGAAGATATGAGGACCAGCAGGCAGATCTAGTGCAGATCTAAGATTCCAATACGCAGATTTAGGTAGATCAGTCAAAGGGTTTTTCAAGGCCAGAGTTGCTAGTTTTGCTATAATTTGCATTTTTCCTCAGTAGGCCATTTTCCCAGTAAGGGAGCCCTTGTAAGCTTGGAGTCATTCTTAATGAAAAGTTGATTTGAAGGCCGGATTTTATGTGTGATGTGTGAGAATTGTTTTCCAATTTGCTTCTGTTGTTTTTATTGTTTCCAGCCAGTATATTTTATTCAGTGAGCTATAATTTAATTTTCAGCAAGGAAATCACCAGGAAAAAATTTGTCTCGGTGCTGGGAATTGAGATTTTTCAACACCAAGTACAACCCATACATACTCAATAATTCAGGAATTCATGGTACGCCTATGAGGATCCCAAAGTACCAAAAATTCATGTTCCTTGAGTTTGGGTATCTGCAGAGGTACCTTGTGCCCTCTAGGGATGATAGAAGTGCCCACCTATGGTCCCCTTTTAAGAATAAAATTTATTTTAAAATCCCTAAAACCAAATGATCAGCTTCCTAGTCATTTGTATTGGGTTCCACCAACTCTCCTACACTTTATAAACCCTAAACAAACTCAAAGAAATCACAATTATCATTCGTCAGCGTTGATAAATATTTTTGCTATTGTTGGGCAGTTGTGCAGTGTTGTGCAGTGTTTGGTAGTTGAAACCTCATAACAATAGTGGATTTGTGGTTTGTTTCCATTGGATTCAACATCGAATGGTCATTGGTATGTATCATCATTAATGTATGTATTATTATTGATTATTTTTAAAAGTTTAAAACATTAAACATTAATATATTTTTAATATTTATATATTTGGGGCTATGTCCCTATGTCCTACCTAATGTACCCTATCATCCCCTAAAAGTTGGGGGGTGCTCTAAGCATATTGGCTAAGCGTCAACACGTACCTACACCCTTGCATACTAGAAACTTAGTGCAACATAAGCATTACCACATTATAATATTACCACATAAGTAATCATTATGTAATAATAGTCATAAGGACATATTTAACACTCACTTATTATTTTTCTTGTTTAAAATGCTTTGGTCAACAAGAAGAATTGCACCCGCAAAGTCAAGAAGGAAAAAATCTTCATTAAATGGTCATCAATGGCAGGTATCTATTTTGCCAAAGTCGCCCAAGAATCACACATGGCCCCAGGGCCCATCCACATAAAACAACAACTTATAGAGGCAAATTTGAAATTGGCCCATAAGGGACAAGCATGTCACAAGTGGGAATTTGAACCTGGATGGGGAGGATAACAACACTCCACTTTAAATACCCGAGATAGACCTCATTGACAATGTGCATTTATTATTAAACATTGTAACTAAGATAAGTTGACGCTATTATCAAAAGGAACAACTTATCACCCTTGGTCCATTTTAACTGTAAATCAGCATCCGTTACAATAACAAATATACATTTTGTACATATCTTATCATCATTTATGTGCCTTCATTTTGCACTCTGTGTGCGTTCACTCTTCGCATTTATGTGCAAATATATATGAAGGTTGTAACAATTGGTATCAGGGAGTTGGTTTGGGCACCAACTATTCGTTGAAACTCAAACAATGTTTGGCAAGGTTTTAGGCTACAAGTTGTTCTAGTTCAGAGTGATTAAAAAAAAGGAAGAAGAGATTTTTTTTAAATAGACGCCATAAGTAAAGTAGCATAAACCATACATTATAATTGCAAGTTGCAGGCCACTACCACACGACAGGTCATAGAGTAATTGCACACCATGACCAAGCCCCAGGCCACCCATACATTGCACGCTTGACACCCACATACGAACTGAGCAAGCACCTCGTCTAGAACTCCACACGGCAATTGCAAAAATTAGGGCTTTTCAGTGACTTTGGAAATGTTTAAGAATATTCTTTTAGAGAAACTCTAAGACATGCACAAAAAAGTTTTTTTTGTGAAACATGCTCAATTGCAACAAATAGGAACAATGGAGAACTATACCTACATTATATACTCACAACTATGTGCCAAGGTTGTTAAATTTTGAACACACCTCAGGTTTGGTCTAGGTTCTCAACAGTATACACAGAAATCACACAATCTGAACTATGAACAAACACATTGAGATGTCTAACAACTTAGCAAGGCGGAAAATAAAAACCAACAATTAGATCATACACAGTACACGGGAATTGATGCCCAAATCACTTGTTATGCATTCAATGCAATCTCAGAACAATGGGCTCTCGTACCAGGGAAAATGGCCCTTTCTTGCACAAAAGAAAATACCAAAATACTTTTAAAAAAACCACTGCAGAAACCCTCCTCAGTTTTTGTGCTCAAACTCTACTTGTTGTACTGAGGTCAAAATCAGCTTCCTAATTAGTCCTCCTTCTGTCCCCTTAGACTGACTGTACTAGCCTTCAAATCTGCAAAAAATATTCGATACTAGGTTGATTGTGTTGCCCCAAGAATCTGGGGTTGAAGTTGATTGTTCCATCTCTCAAATGTCGCCCCATAGACCTGCAAATCACCTGTAACAACCCTCTTCTTGCAAGTCAAGCCACCTAGACCCCTGCGGCTTCCCTCTTCTAACAGGTCAAGCCTCCTCAACACCTATGGCAGACCTCCTTCTGCAGGCCGAGCCTCCAAGGCAGTCCCAAAACTCTACAGCTACCCTTCTCCTATAGGTCGAGCCTGCAAGAACTACAGTGGTTGCCTTTCCTAGTAGAATCTGCCCTTGAACTCTACCCAAACTCTCTCTGGACAGTAGAATAACCCAGCAGTTGGTTGTCCTCTTCTCTTTGGCTTAGTCTAGGCCCTACTCGACCCTCCTCTCCTACCCAAAACACCTCTAAACTGCAGAATTGAGGCCCACTCAACCCCTCTCCATTGCTAGTTGACGTTACCACAACTTGTCACCAAGAATGAATCACACATCATCCTTATGTTTCATCTTCTTCACTTGATCTCCCTTTATAAGACTCAAAAGTGTATGGAAGAAGCCTGTAAATTAACTCAACAATAAATTAGGTTTGTTTAATCATCAACAAACCCACAAAGCCCATCAGCAAGCCCACAAAGCCCCACACCTCACACAAAGGATTTTCACACAGAAAAATCGCAATGTGAGTGTCAAGAATGGCTCTTGTTACCTCCCTAGTTGCACCAAGAAGGACGGGTAATGATATGCAAAGATTGAACAAGGCACTTGTCCAAACTCAAAGTCCAGAAGTCTAGTTGGGCACTATGGCCCCTTAATTTTTCTTCTTCTTCTTCATATATATGCATGTTCCATACCCCCCCCCGGGAGAATTGTAATAAAATGAGTTAGCATGAGGTCTTTTGTATGTAAAAGACTCAGCTTCCCAAGACTTGGTCATTAGTGCATTACTCTGGAGTGGTTTTTTTCACTTGGTTAATTATTCCTCCCTTTTCAGCGACTTGTAATTTTCTAAGTTTTTTCACTCATTCCTCCAAAGCTGGAGTATGTCCCAATGGTTAGGCCTTGGTGTGTATTGTGAGTCTAGTGTCAAATGTATACTACCATGCTAGTCATCTGCTGAGAGTCTTATGGACATGCATTAGGTCCCTCTAGGATTTCTTAATTGTTTTAATAAAATGTAAAATTCTCATAAAACGAGATTTTACCTTGTAAATTGATGTAAATATTAAAGAAGTGGTACTAGGAGGTTTTATATGCCTTGGGGGTATAGTTTTCTAACCTAGAATACCCCTTTTACCCATGTACCCCCTTTTCGAGAGAAATAATTGACTTTTGCTAATCAAAAATCAATTTTACTCAAAAAAGTGAATAAAAGGTGATTTAATTAGTTTTCTATTTTCAAAAAAATATGTCGGGGACATGTTTTGACTTGCCTTTGTTGAGATTTGGGTACCTTGGAAAGTGGTCCCCTTGTGTTTGTGAGTCTCTAAACACAAAGCAGGAGACTATTACCCTTATTACTTTACTTTATGTTCTAATTTCACATTGACTTAGGAGATTTAAGTCAAAAGTGAATTATGTCATTTAAGGCAAAAGTGACATTTAATTCACTTTGTGGGTGAATTAAAGGACATGAGGCAAACTAAGGAAATTTGGGAAAATGGGTTTTCTAAGTGAGATTTTTGGATTAAATCTCGCCCATTGATTAGACATGGCTAGATTGAATCTAGGCCATTGGTCTTTTAGGTTTGGCGAAAGAGAGCCTAAAGGAGGGAAAAGGGTAAGGAGAGGCTCACTTATCACTTGAGAGAGTTGAGTGAGGAGAGGAGGAGAAGAAGAACACTTGGGCGCATTTCTAGTGGAGAGGAGGGCGCATGAGGTCAAGGGTTTGAGGAGAGGTCATTGTTAGAGGTGCTAGCTTCCATGGAGAGTCTATCATGGAGGTTGGGCACTAGCTTGAAGCGAGGTGCATTATAGAGGAGGGGGCACACATGCTAGTGGAGGGGCGCATCTTGTGAGAGGAGGTGCGTCTAGCTTGGGAGAGGTCGCTTCCTTGAGGAGGGAGACTCACTTACTTGATATAGGCGCACTCTAGAGCTTGGAGAGTGCAAGGTAAGTGAGGGTGCACACCTGTGGTGAGTTTTTGCTAGAGGAGGGGCGCACTAGAGCATAGTGCGCACTAAGCCAAGGAGGGAGGCACTCTTGTGTAAAGGGTGCAAGACCAAGGGCTAAGGAAAAGGCAAAGGGAAAGGTTCAAGCAAAGGCAAAGGAAAAGGCAAGCACCAAGGAAAGAGGACTAAAGGCTTAGCAAGTGAAGAAGGGTGCACCAAGGCAAAGGGCACCTTTGTTCACGAGCTAGCAAGCACATCTTAAAGGGACTCCAAAGCATCCAAGTTTGGTTGGTATTGTACCAGGTTCACTTGTATATGTTTTCATTGTTGTAAGTTTTGCTTTGAGTTCTTCTATATACATCTATCTCCAAACTGGTTTTCCCCGGGGGGGTTTTATCCAGGGTCATGTTGACCAAAAATACTTGTGTCCAAATTTCATGCATGCTTAATGTTTAGATCAATGTTAGGAGCTTGTTAAGATCCTAGAGGAGTGCTCTATGTTTTGAGGTTTGCATGTACTAACATTGGGTTACTAAAACTACTTGCAAGGGCACCTTAAAAGAGCATAAATCCATCAGTTGAGGGCAGATTTCTTCGCAGATTTGAACAGACCTGTTTGCTGTCCTAAAACAGCAGCAACGACAGATTTGGTTGATAGAACTTAGAGCCCAACAAGAGGTCAAAGACAGACCTGTTGGGCAGCCCTCATAGTTCCTCAAAAACCTGCAGTCTCCTGTCTAACTCACCCTCTCTGCTAGTTAGTGGCACTTGAGAGGAGTGGTGGATGAGTTAAGTGTTATATTTTAACAAGAGATGGTGGAGATCCCAATGCATGGTGCGCCCTCCCCTCTTGAGAGGTGGCGCACTCTCATTGACAACACCAATCCCAAGGAGACTTTAGATGGTGCGCCCTCCCCTCTTAGAGGAAGCCACATGTGCCACTTGGAGGAGGTTTTAGATGGTCAAAACTCTAGATGAAGGAAGACATCCCACTTATGGAGGCCACATTGCACACGTGTTCATGCATCTTGATGGGACATCTAACTTAGAGAGGCCACACATGGCCCTTGGAGGATATCTTGTGGTCTCATACCACCTTGATGAGGGAGACATCTACATTGAGGAAGAGACATGTGGCATAACCACATTATTTTATGCATTGTTGACATGTCTTGTGAGGTGATTATGAGATATTGTTATTTTATTGTTTTCCTTGGAGGAAAGCATGGATCTAAAAGGCTCATTGTTATTTCATTGTTTATTCTTGGAGTAAAAAGTAGATCTAGAATCCACTATTATTATTTTATTGTAAAAAAAGTTGAGCTGGACTCTATATAAAGAGTAGCCCTACCTCATTTGTACTTCTGGTTGGATTTGGGGATTTTCCCCTTGGAGCTTAGTTGAATATCTTGAAGGCGATGAAGTTAAAGGTTTTCTCTTATTATGGCATGTGTTTGGACTAAATATTGCTGAAGATGAATGATGGAGATCATTTGCAACAGAATATGCGATGAAGAGCTAAATTCATGGTAACTTTGTTCCTCATTTTAGAATCACTTATTTGTGGGTCATTTCCCTCTTGTGTATCCTTTGAAGATTTTCTGAGGTCCTAACAGGCTGCCAACTAGGTCTGTCTTTGACCTCAAGTTGGCTCTAAGTTTCTGCTGTCACACAAATCTTTGTTGTTGTTTTATAACAGCAAACTGTTCAGTAACTTTACTGCTGTTTTGTTACGGTTACATAAGCTTTTAAGGTGCTCTAGCATGTAGTTTTAGTAGCCAATAGGTTAGTTCATGCATGCCTTAAATATGTAACACACCTCAAAATCTTTACAACTGAAATAATGTTGTTCTAAACTCTAGCATACATGAAAATAGACACAAAGGTTTTTGGTCAACATGACCCTGGACAAAACCCCACCGGGGAAAACCAGTTTGGAATATAAGTCTATATATGTGATGTAAAGAATGTGAGATACAACAAGTACATGGAACAAAAGAACTTGATACTATGGCAGCCCCTCTCAAGCTGTTATACAAATTCCAGAAGGTAGATGCACCCAAGCATGGTGCGCCCTTCTCCCTTATTGCTCAATCCCACTGAAAGCTTGTGCCCTTGCTGCTTGAAGCTCTGATGAAGAAACCCTTACACACAAGTCTGACCTTGTGTGTTACCTCTCCAACAAAACCCTCCTCAAAGCAATCTGACAAGAGCAAGTCCTCCCTGCTATAAGTGCGCCCTCCTCCTGTAGTGCGCCCTCCTCCAAGCAAGCATCAACACCACTAAACAATGGAAGCCAAAGCCTCCTAGAGCCCTCCATGGAAGGAGGCACCCTTGAAACCCTCATCCAATGCTTCCATCCTCATCTCCATAGCTCTACTCTTCCACTCCAAGTGAACATAAGAGTGAATGAGCCTCTCTTTGCCCTATGCACCCTTCTTAAAGAATCATAAGGAAACCTAAAAGATCAATGGCTAGGTTCACTCAAAGCCATATCTAATCCATGGTTGAGATCTCTCAAAAAGAATCTCAACTCAAAACCCACTTTGGGTTAAGTTTCCATAGTTCACTTTATGTCCCTCAATTCACCCACAAAGTGAATTAATAATCACTTTTCACTCAAGTGACAAATTTCACCCTTTTGACTTAGGAAAATGTCAAAGTGAAATTAGACATAAAGTATAAGGCACAATGGGTCAAATATTTCCCTCTTGTGGTTAGAGACCCACAACCACAAGGGGACCACTTCCCTTGGTACACAAATCTCAACATCCTTCGGTCTATGGCTGAAATGTAATGTTGTATCATTCATGTTAATTTGAGTTTGCTACAAAATCCGTATTATCAATTTATAGGCACAGCTTTATACATGTTTTAGAGGCTTTCCTTAGTAAGATTCCTCCAAGTCAATTTCTGCATTTTGTCGACAGCAAGATAGGCTTAATGTCGCTTGTTCATTTCAGCTTCATTCTCTCCATATCACATAAGAAAGAAGCTCATAGTTGCTACTCTTCATAGTTGATCGTTGACTCCACCTGCCCAATGGATTGACACTAGTCTTGGTCCATCCATCACCTTATAAAAATACATACTACAAATTTTGTTTTGCTAAAGAGTAACTATTCACTTCAACTTGAGCCTCCACTGTATATCTTTGGCAATCCTATCTTAGGGATACCCCCATTGTACCAGAAGAGAATCGGCCTAAAGAGAGAGAGAGTCCTACTGTGGTCAGTGGTGACAATGGGTAGCCCCTCTTAGTTCCTCCAAGGTCTTACTTGTGCTTTAGGACTTTATCACAAGTGAGGGTTTGTGTGGTAACACACCTCAAAGGCCCACTGCCCATTTATGAAAGCAAGGCTCAATCCAATATGGAACAAAATCATAACCAGTTCAAGCCCACTATGAGTAGCCAGCTGACAAGTTATATTCAAACAACCAATTGAAAGCATTATCCTACTTTAAAGCTTGTTTATCATTTTTTCTCTTCCCATTTTTAAATGTCTTTTGACATCTTTTGTATTTGTAATATGTACTATTTATGTGCCACTTCTTCTACTCACAAATCTTCTTTTGCATGAAGAAGACAAAGTGAACGATGTCTAATTCATGCTTAGTAAAATTGCTAGCATATTATGTCTTTTAATTATGCACACTAGAACATTCGTAACATCTTCCATGACTTTGACTCATAAATAACAGACATCGTATACATTGCATGCTTACCAATATTCAAGACTGGGCTCGGATGACTTGTCCTCCTCAGATAACATGAAGCAAACAAAGTCTTCATATCCCATTTTTCCTCCAACTTTGCTGGTGAAATTTCTTGGAGCCTACCAAATGTCCAAGACAACAAATGACTACCAAAAGAATTCCAAGATGTGCATCCAATGGTCAAGAATCCTGATTGTAAATGATTATCTATAACATGAAACTCCTTCCAAAAAAACAAAAACAAGTCATTGTTAATAAAAGGCAACCTGAGAAAATATCCTTTGAACAATACGGTATGTAAGAGAATGATTCCCATATCTTAAAAGGTCCTCCTTGTCAAGAAGGAAATCATGATCCGTGTCCAGCTCCCAGAATTTGCAGTATATCACATAAAAGTGTTCATAAGAAAAGTACCTGATGCAATAAATAAACATCATATTCCGCCCCCACGATGCTTGATATCAAATTACAACATAAGCACTCCCCACATTGGCTAAGCAAAACGGCAAATCAATAGATAAACTGAGCATCTTTTAAAATGAGAAGTACTGTAACAGATTCATTATTAGGAAAAATTTGCCACACCAAGGCTTGTTATTTTCGAATAAATTCAAATAAACCATTTGGAGCTTCAAACAATCAAAGCAAAGCTGCTAAAGCTATTTATACAAATGTACCATAAAGAATCGAAGTGATGAAAGGAAAATGAATTTATAATAATCCACTGATAACCAGAATAGGTCTATGGGACTGGAAAGTAAAACATACCAAAATGGTGATAAGGGTATAGCAAAAGTCATCTCCCAAAGGTATAGTAGAAAACCTCAAGCCAAAGGAACATCAAGAAAACCCTACATACCATAGGGAGTCAGCTATAAAATATGATTTCATAGTAACAAGATAACCTAAGTCAATTTGTTCGTCTTTCTATTCGAAAAAAAAAAATTGAAAAATGTTCGCCAGTGAAAAAGTATGAAATTCGCACTCAAGTTTGCCAAAGAGAATTAAGAAATATACTTTATAACTTCATATACTAAAACAAAAACAAATCCAGGGAAAATACTCGAACAAAAACAAATATTAATATGGTTAACTTCAAAATTGACCGAACTTTATGTCAAATTAAATGTCGAGGCTTAAAAAATGTGAATACATCATTATATTTTTCAAAAACACGTTATATATATGGTTTTGTTTTTATATTTTTTAAGTTTAACAAATATTGAATCATAACATTTTCTTACAAAATTTATAAAAAAGTTATGCTTACCCAATTAAATTCGCCACTACATGCGATTTGAAGAAATTCAATTCTTTTCAAAACAAATTGTTGAACATAGTGACTAAGGCTATAAGTAAGAAGAAGGGATAGTCGCTATCATCCTCAAGGACAAGAATGACAAGGTTGACCCCAAGAACCTATTCGATAATGTCCTCTGAAGAATGCCCTAGGTTGATGGGCCCCCAAGGAATGATCTATGGTGGCCTTCAAATGTTCTTGTTAGAGGGGAGAGTAGACACTGGAGTTGAGGTGGAAGATGGTGCCAAAGCTCTACTAGCATCCAAGGGAAAACAACTCTTGCTAAGAGAGATAAAGTTAGTGATCTATCCATGAGTTGGAGTACTCTATTATTGTCGTTGTCAAGAAAATCTAGTCCTCCTCACAGTCCCATACCTGAAATGACTTGGAGAGGTAGACCGAAGCATGTCAATGGATAATACCTGATGGCAATGTGATCATCTAAGTAGTAATTGTCAAGCGTTTAGCCCTTTCAAACATCATGATAGGCTGGAATAAGAACATAACATGTGTGAATGTTGTTAAGGGTTATTGGAGCATGCAACTCCTGAATTAACGACCTTCGTAATGAGTACAACCGATCACCTCTAAATGGGGCACCTGAAGAATATAGAATATGAAACCCAAAATCCCTAAAGAGGCACTCGTATTTACCATGAATCTCATCACAAAGAGGGAAACAATAGAAGTAATTTCCTTTCTCTACTTCACATAGGGTGCATAACCTACAAATCTATTTCTCCCTGGGAAGATGATGGTTTGTCTCTACCCTCACCTAGTGCAAACACACTCGAAGTTGTCGACGACGAATATGAAGCTAGATTATAAAAAGGTTTGGGAGCTACCAAAATGGTGCACATACACAAACAGTAGAACATTGTGGAGATAGATTAGAGAGAAAAAAAGAGAGAGATAACACTTCATTGATTATTCAATATGGTGAACAACAATACATAAAGGGGAGATAATGTCTCGTACATGAAATCTTGTAAAACCACTTTATTAATTAAACATGAACAAAAATTATGGCATGTGACTTAGTTAACTTACATCACTTT
>ML856585.1:12310-23640 GCA_009831015.1 Picea engelmannii
CTGAAACAATTAATGGTAATGTTAAAAATTTAAGTAAAAGGATGAAAATGAAAGATAAAGGAGAATGTCACTTTTACTTTAAGAATTTAACATTACCATTAATTACTACCCTCAGCGGCACACCAAAACACCTTACAACTCCAACTTGTTACTTAGGTTTTAGGTTTTAGGGGGTTTTAGAGGGTTTTAGGTTTATGGGACCAAACCGGCCGGTTTATTCATAAACCGGCCGGTTTGGTCATAAACCGGTCGGTTTGGTCATAAACCAGTCGACCGGTTCGGTTTATTGACCGGTTCGAACCGGTCGACCATCAAACCGGTCAAACCGGCCGGTTCCGGTTCCAGTTAGACCGGTTTTTAAAACTATGCTAGTATCTACTTCAAGATAGGTGCCTTTCAAGAAATTTTACAAGTGGAAGACTATAGAGAAAAAGATAGTAACATGTGTCTTTCTCCTAGGGTTTCAAGCAAGCAATTTCATAATCTTAGACATGAAACAAGTAAATTAACCATAAGCATTCATTCACAATAAAGAAATGCAGATTTTCCACTTACTTCACCAAGAATAATCAAGCACAAACCCTAGTTGAAGATCATCCACATGAAAATTTGCCAAAATACACCAAGAATTGCCTCCTCCAAGAAGTGTGAACCACTAAATTTCAGCCAATAACCCTTAAAGAGGGCCAAGTTTCAGACCACCACTTGTGTGATGAGTGAATCCATCAAAAAATGAGAGTTTTATCTCTCTATTTATACAATAATTATGACCTTTAATTAATTTTAGGTCATCAAAAGGCTAACATGGCCAAATTACATTAAAAATCCAGTTTTTACATAAAATCAATAATCAAAACGCTGATTTCACTTTAGGGATGACGTCATGCCTTTCTAGGGTGACGTTAGACCCCCAACATGGAACGCTAGGCCTCCAGAGGCCTCAAATGTTGCACACGTGCCAATTTGCACCAAACCGTCCTCGTAAATGCCAAACTCTAACTGGATGATGTCAAGGGTCAACATGATGATGTCAGGGGCCTTCAAGGGCCAATGTCATGGTGGAAGGGAAAGACCTCCCTGGGTCTAGGCCTGCCAGAGTGTCTCGGGGGAAACGTCCTTCTTTCCTGGTGCCATCCTCTGGTGTCTCTCTGCCCCTGGTTGGGGTCACAGCATCCATCTGCTGGGCTTTCAACCCCATGGAGGTCTGAGCCAATCATCTCCCCATATGTACCTGTCCACCAGGCATGGTCCTGCAGCAACAACAAGTACACCCTCCATCGGCTCATAAGTCACAAGGATCATAGCAATGTCAATCACATCCAATAATCAAATTACCCAAACATGTGCATCAAACCCCCCTTTACCCAGACAAATGCTCAAAGACGTTATGCAGTTTCACAAGTCAGATTTTGGAGAGGGCCTCAAGATGTCCTATTGGGCTAATCCTCCTCAAGTTTGGGGTGTTTCCCAGGTGAAGACCAATCTAGGTCATGCAAGTGTGTGAAATGGTGCAGGGGGAATGTTGGGGCAAAGGGTGCAGTGATAACAAAGAAATGTAGATATTGTCTGTGGGTGCCTCTGTAAAGGGCGAGGTCCACCTTGTCATGGATGTCATTGTTTCCTAGCCCATTCAATGCCTTTTATTCTTTGTCTTATTGCTTTTTCTTTTCAAGAGAATAGTTGGTGGACACTGTCCTGGCGTGGTGACCAGTGGTGACAGCGTTACCCACAATCACTTCACGGAAATGAGAAGGTTGGCTCATGATGAGACCCCCTTTCTCTTGGCTATGCCACCAAGAGCCACTACCCTGGTTTGGTGACCAGATAGATGATAGTGTCATACCGCTACATGTCCATGGACCTAATAGGCCGGCTCATGATGAGACCTCCCATCCACCAACTAGACCTTGAGTTTTATTTTATCTTACGGGTCCCCTTTTCTTACTAAGAAGATTTTTATTGCTTTCTCGGGAAACCCTGGGCGAAGCATCTCAAAGGTTTTTATTTTGGCTTTTAACTCTTTCCAACTACTTTTACCCTCTGGGCCTTTAGCCCCTTCTTCCCACAAGGCAAGGTACAACCCTTCCAAGTGTGGCAAGCCCAATGCCTGAACAAAGGTAGGGGAAGATGAGAGGGGCAATGATGAAAAATGGTAAGTATGGAAGGAATGGACGATGACCTTTCATAGACCCACCTAGTGGCAACTCATCCTAAAGGGAACCAGCTTACTAGGGCATTTTGTCACCCCCCCCCAGGTATGAACAAGTTAAAGAGCATAATTTCCAAGCAAACGTTATGAAATAAAGGAGTGTTTAGTGCAACATATTCAAATGCTTCGAAAATCAGAGTGACACATACCATGATACCTGGACTCATTACCTCATGGAGCAAGACCCATTGTTATTTCAAGACCAGGTTGGTGGGATAGATGTTGTTGCTGATGATAGATGGGATGCACTGAAGAAAAGATGGGCTCGCTGGGGCCAAGCTCAAGTCGTCTGGCTCTCGGTACTCCCATGTCTAGGACCTGTGGGCCTCGAGACATAATCTCCTTAGTTATCCCTAGGATAGGGGATAACAGGACCTACATCAAGGTGACATTGGGTGTAGGATTTTGTAGCACTTGTTTCGTGGTTGGGTCGAGCTTTGCCCAACCTACAACTTGCGTTATAATAGGCCTAAACATTGCAATGTAACCACAAGTATTCCCACACATTCATCACTGAACCCCAATCAAACTTTAGGAAATGAAACACTTATGTTTGGTGTAGCATGTCATTTAAACAAGGCACCTTTATGTTCATGTGAAGTATTTATATCATATCAGATCTACAAAGATCACACAACCTGCAAACTAGTAACCAAAAACCTTCAAAACAATTCCCAAAGTGAAATGTTAGCATTTCCAAGCAAATCATCCCATGATCCTATACATCTATTCACTTAAGGGGTTGTCTAAGAACGTAAATAAGTTAGAGTGTTGTGAAAAGAGAGTGTATTAAAGCAAGGATTTGACCCTATGTAGAATCGGCAAGCCTATGTCACAAGTGTTAAATGTTTACAAGAGCCGAAGTGTTAAATGTGTCGTGCATTAAAAGTGATATCATTTAGATTTGGAGAGAAGGAGACCATAATTCTGCAATAAAACCAATGTTTAGAACAGTGTTGCAAGGACTGCCCCCGCTCCCAAGCCCAGAACCACTCCGAGAAGGACCGTCTAGGGAGCGCCCCTTGGAGCACGCTCTGGGCAGTTTTGGGGTGCTCTCTGCCCTTTTGGGAGAGCCACGCTCCAGGAGCCTAGGAGCGCTCTCCCTGCTCCCTGTGCGCTTCCTAACGGTAATGTTAAATTCTTAAAGTAAAAGGATAAAAATGAAATGCCAACTCTTACATAAAGGAAATGTCAATAAAAATGAAAAATAAAGGAAATGACAACTTTTACATAAAGGAAATGCCAACTTTTACATAAAGGAAATGTCAACTTTTACTTAAATTTTTAAGATTACCATTTATTGTTTCAGGATGTTTGAGAGTGGTTCCAACCTCATCGAACTTCATATGGAGAAAGTAGAATTTCATCTTCCATTCAAAATTCAGTAGCCTCAACAGTGTTCAAATTTCAGGACTGATGGGATTGCAGCATTTTCATTGGATTCTACCACATATGAGGGTATGCAATTGGCATTTAATCAAGAGCACCAAGCCCTTTATGTACCCCAATGTATTAAATGTTTACAAGAGCCGAAGTGTTAAATGTGTCGTGCATTAAAAGTGATATCATTTAGATTTGGAGAGAAGGAGACCATAATTCGACAATAAAACCAATGTTTAGAATATTGTTGCAAGGACCGCCCCCCGATCCCAAGCCCGGAACCGCTCCGAGCAGGATCGTCTAGGGAGAGCCCCTGGGAGTGCGCTCCGAGCAGTTTTGGGGTGCTCCATGCCCTTTTGGGAGAGCCACACTCATGGAACCTAGGAGCACGCTCCTTGCTCCCTGGGCGCTTCCTAATGGTAATGTTAAATTCTTAAAGTAAAAGGATAAAAATGAAATGCCAACTTTTACATAAAGGAAATGTCAATAAAAATGAAAGATAAAGGAAATGTCAACTTTTACATAAAGGAAATGCCAACTTTTACATAATGGAAATGCCAACTTTTACTTAAATTTTTAAGATTGCCATTTATTGTTTTAGAATGTTTGAGAGTGGCTCCAACCTCATCGGACTTCATATGGAGAAAGTAGAATTTCATCTTCCATTCAAAATTCAGTAGACTCAACAGCGCTCAAAATTTCAGGACTGATGGGATTGCAACATTTTCATTGGATTATATCAAGAGCACCAAGCCCTTTATGTACCCCAATGTTGGTGGTGTTGATTGTTAAACTCCTTTGTCAGTGCACTACCTCTACCAGCCAACAACGCAGCAGACGATCCAGGCACCCCACCAATTCCCCCTCTGAACACCAGACTATACTTAGCTTTTTTCATTCAGTCTCGGATGGTAGGAGAGATGGATCCATTCTATGACAGATCTACCCCTTTTCTTTTGGTTCCTCTTTCCCTTGGATCTTCTCCTACGATGCACCCCACCATCCAAGCAAGTATCTGAGCTTGGGACCGACGATTTTTCATGCCTCGAGGTAGTTCTCACTTTCTACTACTCTACCTCATTGCACTTTACTTTCTGCCTCTCATCTTTCATAGGAGACCTTTTGGTACTCCTGCATTGTACTGACATCATTGTACTCAGTAGTCCCTTTGACCTACTTTTGTGGTCATTAGTCGGACATTAATAAAATTATCTTATATTATCTTATCTTTGTCATGGCCTTAGCAAAAATGTACCCTTCACTCAAACCAAAATCATTGATTAGGCATGCTAAGATTTTCCTACCATATTTTAAGGCTAGAATTAGGTAATTTCATCAAAATTGGGTGGTGTTGATTGATGTCCCTAGGGGATCGAGGTAGAAGCAAAGGCTAGACAAGAGGCAAAGGATGAAGGATGATACTGATGATGTGGATCACAATATAAGCGGATGGTGGAACATTACTTGTCATTTAAATGTTCTTGCTTGTTTATTCATAATGTTTTCTTTCAAAATTTCAATATAATCATTAATATACTATGGATGGCATTCTAACTTCAGAAGAATGCAGTATTCATCTACAAGCACAAATATGCATGTTTTCATATATTTTGTAGCTAATTTGTCTTTCTGCATGTTTTTTTGAATATATATATATATATATATATAATAGAGCTCCCAGGACCCTCTGCTCCCAAGGATTTTTGGAAAATGATGCTCCTAACACTCCCACTCCGTGCAACACTGGTTTAGAACCCTCGAAATGATATGGAAACCATGTGATGTTAACCCTTTGAACTAGGGTGTTCCATTTAATAATGCATCAATCTACTTAGTTCAAGTATTTAGACCATGAAATCATTTCAATGATAGCATGAAAACCTTTGTGTATGGAGTTAATAACAGCAAGACCGATTATTCACTATGTATTTCCAAGCATGATAAACTCTATGAAATATATGATGCTAGTTGCTTTAGAGTTTATTTGTTATTTAGGTTTAGATCCACAAGATAAACAACTTGAAAAAAACAAAGATCAATATCCTAGAATATGCCAATCGTAAAGATAAACCTTGAAAGTACCAATTAGCATACCAAGATCTAAAGAAGATATATCAATGAAAACACTTAGATCTAACAATCTAGATTAAAAGATCAAGCAAGTTTAAACCCTAGATTGCAAAAAATAAACAAAAAGAAGACAAAAAGGAATGGTTTTTTAAATTTTTTGGTGGAAGAGATTAATACCAGTACCTAGAAAGGGCTATGGGATCACTACACAATTCTAGGTGAAGCTTAGGTTATAAAGATGAGACAATGTTGAGGGCACTTAAGAGGATTGCCTCTAAAGCATTGACTAAGGGTTAATAGGCTTTCTTCAAGAGCGGATGGGGGACTTGGTCTTCTAAGAATCCTTTCCAAGTACTATCAAGGTGATCTCAAAGCTTGGCCAATGCAAGAGGGAAGAGCCCTAGGACATCGTATCTCAATGCAAAGGAACAAAACAACAATGGTCAAAGGGAGTAAGACAAGAGCTCTATACCTTAATTTCCCTTCCAACTGGAGCAAGGTGACCTCCTTTGGCCTTGTAGTAGCTTTGCCCTCCAGCAAACCTAAAAAAATATTCTATCTAAACCTTGAAAATTATCCTAGAACAACACAAAAGAATATAGATGCATAAGAGCTTTGTAGGCAAGTTTTCTCAATAATCTCCAACAAAAGAAAATGAGAGAGGTCTTTCCCTTATATAGATAAGGAGCATCCTTAATACAAGGT
This sequence comes from Picea engelmannii, assembly GCA_009831015.1. Taxonomy (NCBI): domain Eukaryota; kingdom Viridiplantae; phylum Streptophyta; class Pinopsida; order Pinales; family Pinaceae; genus Picea; species Picea engelmannii. Next base: position 18,675 of record ML856585.1, read on the forward strand.
GTAATACAATGTGCTAGCTCAAACTATGGGCAAAAACCAATAGCCCAAGTCAGAACCATGAACAAAATAAAATAAGTAGGCAAAAACCACCCTCGTAATCCTCTAATACATGAGCGCCCCCTCAAAAGTGGTCAAAAGATATAACAATAAGTCTGCGTGGGTTAGAGGGTCTATGGGACAAGTTCCCCCTCCTCAAAAATAGCCAACATCCATCAAACGAGTGAAGAAGTGGTCAACAATGGGCCCAAAGATATAGGGCACTCCTCCAACTAACCCCCAAAAGTGAGGAAGGGTCATCTCAATGTAATGACCTCTCAACAAGCATGTCATCATGTCACACGTGTGGGACGTCTAGGATGAGTATCCAATGTAGCATGGCACGTGTGGCTCCTCAACTAGGCCGCTCATCGAATAAATAATGTGGTCAATGCCACTTCAACCTATAATCATTGAAACAACCTGGAATCACTGTAACAACATGTGACCTTGTGTAACCACCTCCTAGGATTCCTCCAATGTCTCAACAAACCTCCCACATTTGGTCTAAGAGGGAATAATCATGCATGCATGTTAATGAAGGTGTCCAACTAAGCAAGGAGGGCATCTCTAAGTGGTCCATGTGGAAAATGTGATGATGCAGCATCCCTATCAAAGCCCGATGCACTATCACAAATCATAATGCATTACACAAATCCCAAGAAAAATGGCACAGATCCCAATGTCTATAGATGTGACCAAATATGAGTACACGAATCCCACGGCAACATCACAATTCTCAATACAATGTCACAGATCTCAAGGGATGGTACACGAATCCCAATGCAAGGCACCCATTTGGAATGGTGGATCCAATTTCTTTGCAAGTCTTTAGGTAATGTAGTGATTTTTCTTAACACAACATAACAACAAGGGTTAGTTTTAATAGTTGCCTAAGTTTTACCTAGGAGGAACAACATTAACCCTTATACATGTGACAAGTCCTAAGACAATGAGTATTTCCTAAGTCCCTAGGTAAAAGGTAGGTGATGTGGTGAATAACTATGGAAAGGGGAAGGGAAAAACTTCATGTAATGACCATCAAAATCATTTAATATGTTGCATAGGCCTTGTGATTTTGTTCAACTAGATTTCATGAGCTAGGATTTTATATAAGAAATTTTTAAAGGGAGCTTTAACATTGAGTTACACGTCCTCGGCACTATTTCTTACTACCCCTTTTTTGCCCTTTTTTTTATCAATTCATATTATTGAACAAGTCCCTTTTTCTTTAGATATTCATAAACAAGCTAGGGACTAGGGGCATTGGCCTCATAACGAGGTGGCATTGCTCAAGCTTTAATATTTTGGCTATTTTTAATTAAACCTTCCTAGTGACATTTGATAAGTCAAACATGATCAGGACAAACTTTTTTATGGATGGGATGGAGTGAAAGGTGAAGACGGAAAGTGTCAAGTGTGGTTAGGATGTGGAAAGCACTACCTCAACCAGTTTCCTAGTAGTACAAATTGACTTGAGAAATGACAACCCTTCTAAAGGACAACTATGGTCCCCCACAGTATGACGAGGCAAACAATAAAACTGTAAATGTTATGAAGTATTATCGCATCTCATTTCAATGTTTACCACTTTCATCAATAACCCAGAAGTTTTAGCATCACATCCAAATAAACCACCAATGCATGGAATATCAAATAGATCAAAGTGAAAACCATAATGTACCATCCACAGTGCATCTGTTATCTGAGGAGTGAGGGGGAGAATCTGATATACCACAGTAGAGCTAACATAATCATACATTTGAAGGAGAAAATGAGAAAAATTGTATGAGTCTGGAGAATATGAGCAAGATAGCTCATGTGATTAGCAACATGACACCCTTGGGAAGGTGCCTCTGAAGTTGTCACCCCTTGGGGGGGTAACACACCCAACTTAGGAGAAGGAGCGCTTTGCATCTTTGAGGAGGGCATCAAGCCCTAAACAACATAGGGTACTATATCGAGAAGGCCTGGAGTTGGATCATGGACGCCTAGGTTGCAACATTGTTCATGCAAGGGGAGTGGACCCAGTCATGGCTTAGGAGGATTGATGGAGCCTTTAGAGGCTTGTAGGAGGAATGTTTGACACACCTCGTAGAGAATCCTTGTATTTGGAGCCTTGCTTGTGGACGACATCATCTTGGAGCTTGACATGTGTACACTTGGAGTGTAGTGTTTCACATGTCTAACCCTACATGTGATTATTGTAGATTACCTGTAAGAGCACTGGCCCACATATGTATTATTGGCCTCCCTTACCTCTAATATATATATATATATAGAGAGAGAGAGAGAGAGAGAAGATTCAAGGTTCCAGAAGGAAACCCTTGTCTTCTTGGAGTGATTCGTTAAGGATCATGATTCTTGGAGTGATTCGTTAAGGATCGTGAGGAAACCCTAGGAGATGTTATACAAGGTAAGCAATATTGAATTTTCACTATGGTTAGTTGATGCGTGAGGTTTAATTTCATTTAGCATTACTTGAACCATACACAATGACTGCAGCAACAATACAAGCTACAATTGTAGTAAACCAAGATCACAAGAAAAATAACCATGCACAAGAACACAAGAAATATCCTGGGAAACCCTTCTACACAAGGGAAGAAAACCCAGCAATCCTTTGTTATATTCTCAAGAGAATATCCCCCATCCACTACTAAACCTAGCACACAAAAGGGTGGAGCTATCACTGAGAAAACTAGCTCTTAGAAAAGCACGAGCTGCAGTTCTCATAATTTCAAACCTCAACTTCTGAAATCATGAGATGACACAATGAGTGAGTGTGATGCACAATGGGGATCCACCTTTATTTATACAATAACTGACACAGCAAAAGGTGTGTCTATTGGCACAATAGGGCCGACCTATACAACTCAATAATATAATAAATATAATTAATAATTACACAATATTAATTATCTTTACATAGTGGGGCCGACTTGTACCCTTTACATCACAATTAGGGTTACAAGTGTTAAATTTTTAATTAAATAAAGTACCAAGGCAAGTGTTTCTCTTCCCTAGGCGCCTAAAGGGGAGAAAGTGCCTAATGTGGGTCCTAGTCATTTAATTTGTAAGATGCAAATTAAAAGGTGACTTCATGACTAAAGTGAGGGTGAGTGAAGAGACACCAAATCTCAGCCACCCATCTAATCTAATCTCAACCGTTAGATTAGAAAACCCCTCACCTTCCCTCATGAGATCGATTAGGGCAAGGGGGCGCACCCATTCTTGGGTTGTTCATTCATTTTCTTGTTGAGAGAGCAAGAGAGAGGTCGAGCTTGAGGAAGAAGGAGAAGTTGTTGGAGTAAGGGCACGATTCCCAAGGCAGCCGAGTAGCACAAAAATCGAGGAGGGTATTGTTGAGTGTCAGGGTCGTACCATACGAATTTCTTGAGGGCCGTACAGCAAATTTGTGTGCACAGATGTCGAGGAAAGGGAACAGCAGTCTTGTGGGGGTCGTATAGTACGAATTTGACAGTCCGTACAACAGTAAAAGGACAGCAGACCGTACAGCAAGGTACAGCACGCATTTCAAGGTGTGGCACAATTTTCGAGGGGCAGTTAATGCACAGAAAAGAGGGTACAGCAAACACAGAAAAGAGGCACGATTTTCGAGGGGTTCCGTACAGCATTTATTGTTGTAGCAGCCGTACAGTTGTACGGATTTCTAGTACAGATTTCGAGGAGCTGCATTCTAGAATTTTCTGAAGAAGACGAGCATAAATTTTCTCAGATAAGTTTGTATTTTTTGCTGAAGATTAAACTGCTGTAAAAGAAATTTCTCAGAAGCTCAATAATAATAAAAAGCCCTCTCTCACTAGTTTTCCCCTTGTGGGTTTTTCCAGGGTCAAAGTTAGACCGAAAATTCTTGTGTCTAAATTTTCTGAGTTTTGTATACTGCTAATATTTTATTTCTGCACTTAAAACGATGTTCAGAATCCTCATGTTTTAGTTCTGAAGTTAATTTTCTGCTAAGTATTTAATTGCTGATGTAAAATTGGGTTTGGGCATTTAACATTGGCTGAAAAATCAGCGACACTGACATTGGGTTGGGGTCTGAAATTTTAACATGGTATCAGAGTTGAGTTGAAGGGAAGCAGAAATTTCAGTAGACAGAAAGTTGGGACAGCAGTCACTTCACAGGGCAGATTTTTGAATTTGTGATTTTCAGCAGAAAAAAGGGTCAATGGCAACTGGTTTGAGAGTTGAGGACAGACTTGATGGGGCAGCAAATTTTGGTGCTTGGAAGGAGAGGATGATCTTGCTTTTGCAAGAAAACGAGTTGTGGGACATTGTGGAGAATACCACTACTCATCATGTTGTGGTACCTACTGATGTTACTCTTCTTGCAGCCTATACTAAGAAGAGTATCAAGGCTAAGAGATTTATTCTTGATGCCATCAAGAATCATTTGATTCCTCACTTGACGGGGAAGACACATGCCGATGAGATGTGGGAGTCTTTGACTAAACTGTATCAGAGTACAAATGAGAACCGGAAGATGGTTTTGAGGGAAAAACTAAAGAGCATAAAAATGACCAAGGCTGAAAATGTCGTCACATACCTTACTAGATTGACACAGGTGAGGGATGAGCTTGGAGCTGTGGGGGAAGTCATAGCTGACAGTGATCTTGTGAGAACAGCATTGAATGGAGTCTCCAAACAATGGATTGTTTTTGTGGAGGGCATTGTTGCTAGGGAGAAGCTTCCCGGTTGGGAACGTCTTTGGGATGACTTTGTTCAGGAGGAGACCCGGAGAGGTTTTGTGCATGGCAGTTCACCTACAGGTCATGAGGAGGAGAATGTGGCTCTTGCTACCACTAGCAAGAAGAAGTTCAAGAAGGGTCCAAAGGGAGGACAGAAGCCCAAGGGTGAAGGGAAGAAAGACATGAGCAAAGTCAAGTGCTTTGCTTGCCATAAGTTT